>WNYA01000828.1:0-59576 GCA_019512145.1 Engystomops pustulosus
GTCCGGGCACCTGCCCCACCCACCATAGGACACCATGACCCACCATGTCCCGGCACCTGCCCCACCCACCATAGGACACCATGACACTTCCCTGGAGAGTCCCGCACATTAGGTGTCATGGGGTTGGGATCTTCTGCCCGTCCCATTTTTATTATTGTGACTACTCACATTGTAATGGAAATAATAGGACACACCTTACTATTTAGTCACAAAGTGACATAAGGGCGGGGAGTCTAATTGCAGGGTGAGGGGGCAGTTTTTTGGCAATCTCGTATGTTTCCGAAATGAACACTTAAAGGGCAAATATGCACTTTGTATTTTACATTGTAGGGAATTTTAGGGAACCTGTCAAGATGATGGATTCCTCGGGGGCGGGGAAATAACTCTGATCCTTCCACAGTAATTTTCAGAAGCTGAGATCTATTATGTGATAGATTTCTCTGGAATAAGGGTGTGGATGTCTTCTTCCTGCCCATGGGAGGGTCTCTGAGAGGGCACCACTGGGATTTACCCCTTATCTAAGCATCTTCATATACAGTTTCCTCGAGGGTTGTTCATTCTATGCCCCTCCCCTGACCATGTATATCCCCACCTCCTGCTCATCTCATTCCTTGGTTCCCATGAATAGAAGAAGACATCAGTCTGGGTCCTGGGACATCTTGGACCCTCCCCTATAGACTCCTCTCTTCTTGGTCCCCCCCCATATTAGGTGACTGGTATTAGGATAGCGGTGCCCCCCGTACCCTCCATGCTTGGGGGGCGGCAGACGTATTATGCAGACTGTATCTTGCAGATTGTTTATCATCCCCGGCATGACCAAATAGCTCTTACACCTTAGGATTGGCGCTCGCTTCCAGCTCTTAATAATAAAATGATATTCTGTGCCAAGGCTACAAATGAGATACAGAGAGTCTCGTCTCTGCCAAGTCTTGGCTGGTGCACGGTGGCAGGGATAAAGGTCTGGACACCTGGGGGCGCGGGGATCAGGACCCCACAGGGAGATGTCTGTCTGTCTCCGCTTCCTGTTTATACGAGCATGCAGGGCCTGATGATGGGACGATCGTTGTCTCGTCATGTCGGCGAGCATCCCTGGGGCTTAGTGCGGCGTACAGGATACTCTCCACCCTCCAGACAGGGAAGGCCACACCATCAAGTCAGACGGGGGTCAAGGGCGGCTGTGCAATAAGGAACTTAGAGGGAGGAATCCAAACCCTGGTGCAAAAGAATACTATCTAGAGGGTAGAGAGAGATGGAGATGTTAGCAGCGCTGGATTGTTAGCGGCTCACTGCGGCTGCATGTCTGATAGACTGTGCACTGGATCCAATGACATGTTAATTTGGCCTGATATTAACCATTTTTTGGGTTAAAGGGAACGCTGTCCGAAGGCTTTACCCTGTACACTGGCAGGCCCAGTATTAAGCATTGTCTGGGAGAGTGTTATATATTGTACCTATTTAATGATGTATCATTTAGTCGCAGCCGGACTGTGCGAATAGTCCTAAGGGGTGTCCTCACACTTGCTGTGCTGTGTTTGATCTCTGCAGCCAGTGTTCTGTATTGTTCCGGAGAAGATAGTTATTAGAAGCCCGGAGGTGAAAAGTTTCAGGTTATAAAGACTTATTTTCACCGGATTGTATGCTTCACCGAGCGCTAATCTAGGGGATATCCTCACACTGCTGTGCTCTGTGATCGCTGCAGCCAGGGTAGTAATACGTCCCTGAGAGATGTGGAATCAGACCTCACACTGCATGTGCTCTGTGCTCTCTGCAGGCCAGGTGTTAAGTATGTCCCTGGAGAAGATGTGTAATCAGGACCTCACAAGTGGCTGTGCTCTTGTGCTCTCTGGCGCCGTGTTATGTATGTGGCCGGAGAGATGGTAATCAGACTCACAATGCGTGTCTGTGCTCTCTGTATGCCAGTGTTAGTTTATGGTTAGGTCAGGGAAGCAGATGTATGGGTAATCATACCTCACACTGCTGTGCTCGTGCTTCTGTTAGACAGTGTTATGTATTGTCCCTGGAGAGATGTGTAATTCAGACCTCACACTGCGTGGCTCTGTGCTCTCTTCAGCCAGTGTTATTATGTCTGAGAGATGTGTAATAGACCTCATCATGGTGCCGTGCGTCTCGCAGCCAGTGTTAACTAGATTGTCTGGAGGAGAGGGGCGAGTGTAATCAGAGGCCCTACACACTGCTGGCTCTGGTGCTCTTCTGAGCCAGGTTATTATTGTTCCCGGAGAGATGTTCATTCTTCATTGGTGTGGACTGTGATATATAGATTATATTACAGGATTGTAACTTCTACCGATGTGCACGCGGCTGTCCTCACAGTGCTGAGTGCTCGTGATTTCTCTGCAGCCTTGGGGAAGTGTGTAGCCATTCCAAGGTATGTGTTGTAGTAGGCGGAGGACTTAATAAGAGTTATTTTCAGGATGTAGCTTCTCAAGTGCAACTAGAGGGAAGTCTCCATACTTAGCTGTTGCTCTGCATTTCGCTTATTTGCAATAATACCCCTCTGCCACTGTTGTAGCAGTCAATTGGGCTATCTTGCAGTCAGTGTTACTCAGAGCCACAGGGAAGGGGGTTGTGGAGATGTGAGTGTCAGCGAGCTAAGAGCACAGGCGTGGAGAAGACACCCCCAATGTTACAATCCTGCTACTAACAAGACATAAAGGGATCAGACATCTGTCTAGCTCTTGTGCAGTTTGGCCGTTTCAGGGGATTAATAAGGACAGGAGTGTGAGGCCCCACCATCCCTGCCCAAAGAAGGATACCGGTATATAGTAGATATCCCACCAAGTTATAATCTGCCACAAGATGACTGTGACAGAATGTAAGAGGAAGAATGCGCCCAAGGAGCCGTGCTCATATAGTCATAGGCGGCCACGTATAGTAATAGGGCGATGCTAGTATGAGAATGATATGGGGCGGATATGGGAAAGCTGATCCATTATACATATTTAAACCATCGAGCAGGAATAGAATCCCAGGATCTGCATTTCCTACCCATATCACAAGATCATGGAAACGGGAGGACCTTACAATCCTATACACTTTAAAACCAAACAGATGTATTGGACTGATCTGCCAGTAGTCGACTCCAGGGGGAATGCCATGTTTTTTCTGTGTGAGTTGAATGGAGTTCCTGGCAAGGGAACTGATGAAATCTCTTGCTGCACAAATTAAAATGTGGTCATTATATAAGAAGATTCAACTGACTGATTGCTGGTGTCTGTCACATAATAATATCACCTATAATCTGGATCCAGGCACCGCTAGGGGTCCTCACCTCAGCCAGTGACCTAGTATTCTTCTTATTCCGGTGCTGGACGGGTGATTCTGCACTATGTTGGTGGACGTTCACCTAGTTGAAAAATACACGGAGATTTATGTGGTCAAGGACAACTCCAGATATACTATGGGTCCTCCCTTCCGTCCAATACTTGACTTTTCTTTCAGATGTCTTTATTGCTGATTGATAGCCCGTACCATAAATGCACCATAGGGAGAGACTTGCTGCATGTTAGCTCGATAAGGTATAGTAGACTCCAGGACTGCCCATGAGGCTCACGATCATCCCAGTGACTGGCAGTTTCAGTCTGGTGTTAGATGGTGACATTTCCTTCGTGATTTGTCATGTGAGTAAGATAATAACTCGGCATGGGTGTTATGACATACATAGTAGTCAGTTATGGAGACATTAGGGGTCCTCTGTACCACAGTATACTGGGAAAGAAAAAACTGCTTTTAATATTCTGGTGACCATTCAGCATGCCTTAGATATTTCAACAAAAAATGTCATAATACTGGTGACATCAGCATGCCTCAGAATGTCACCAAAACTTCATAATACGGTTTGTTGGACCGGTGAACAGCATTGCATTGGATATTACATCGACAGGAGAACATACACTAGCGGGTACTCGGGAGTAAATGAAGAAGCTCTAGGGGCCCGCATATGGGGTCCCTCATCTAGTCCAGTGACTTCTCGTCTTTCATTCTTTGCGCTGGATTGCTTCCTCGAACCGTGTCCACCTATATTGATTAGAATTGCTGACGGTCAAACATTTACCATAGTACCTCGCTAGGTAGTCATTCCAGGGACCATTATGGGTCCTCCCCCTCAGTCTGTAAAAAGCCTAGGAAATTCCTATTCCTATGCTGAACTGTGCAATGAGGCCTTCGTGATTGCACCTATTGAGAAACGAAAAACACCTGATGGTTTGTAGTGTTTAAGGGCGCACATTGTGGTCATGCTCCAGTGGACTGTACTGGGTCCTCACCTCAGTCCAATGAGAGGACTGATCTTTTATATTCTGCTGACATTGCCACTGTCTTGTGATGTCAGTATAGGTCTTCGCGGATGTGTAAAGTGTTCAATAAAGACATATGGTAGCTATCATCTCCAGGACTGCATGGGGTTCACATCAGTCCAGAATGAGGAGACTGATCTTTGGATTCCTGGGTGATCATTGCTGGGCTCTTAGTGATGTCACGTAAGAGATTTATGGACTGCTGGATGTGTAAGGATCCGATTTATTCGGGGAATGCAATGGGTGCCTCACATCAGTCCATGAGAAGACGGACCTTTTATATTCCTGGTGACATTGCCATGTCTTAGTGATGTCACGTATAGGTATGGTCCTGGAATGTGTTAGAAGTAGTCCATAAGAAATAACGGTAGCATTCATCTCAGGGTACTGCAATGGGTTCCTCAATCGTCCATGGAAGATGATCTTTGGATCCTTGGTGACATTGTCGTGCCTTAGTGATGTCACGTATAGTGGGTGCGATTCCTGGATGTTGTAAGGTAGTAAAAGGACATTTAGTATTCTCTCCGGATGCTATGGGTCTCGCCTCGAATTCCATGAGAAGATGGACTTTTATATCATGGTACATTGCCGTTGGCCAAGTGATCGTCACTATAGTGGGGTATGACTTCCTGTGACAGGTGTAAAGTGTACCCTCAAGTAACATACAGGTTGCGGATATCAATCTCCAGGGACTGCTATGGGTCCTCACATCAGTCCAATGAGAAGATGGACCTTTTATATTCCTGGTGACATTGCCGTGCCTTAGTGATGTAACGTATAGTGGGTAGACTTCCTGGATGTGTAAAGTGTTCCGTAAAGAACATAGTATTCATCTCCAGGGACTGCTATGGGTCCTCGCCTCAGTCCTACTAGGACTCCATGAGTTTCAGGCTCTTGGTCGCTGTCCGGTGTCTGACATCCTAAGTTACAAAAATTGAGATATTTCAAGATCTTTAAGTTAATTTAAGGAAAAAACCCAATGCTGTTATTGGCAGCGTCTCAGGAAGGGATGAATCAGAGGCGCAGGACGGTGGATGTTATGTACCGCAGACTCGTGTCTTCTTGTTCTCCTAATATGAATAATATAAAAACACAAAATAACAAAATGTGCCGAGAGCCCCCCCCCCCCCCGACCTCTCGCAAAACTATTCCCCCCCTTGAATTCATATCAAATATGCAGTGTCTTGGTGTACAGGAGATAATATAAGATGACGCTGCTTGCCCCCGGCTGTCCTGCAGACGCGCGTCTTGGTAAAGTTGCGCCAAATAAAGGCATTAATGAGTCTTCATGCCAAATCAGGCTGAGGCATAGTTATGAATCGCACCCACACCGACCGTAAAATTTCCTTCCTGTGATTAAACATAATCCTATTGAAGTCAGCGTTTGAGGTAATGGTTCTTTGCAGTGGTGGAGGGGGGTTCTTGTTTTTTTGCACGCCCGGTGGGCAGCGCCGGAAGGCACATCATATTTAGGGGAGGTATCTCATGGGATGGAGTTTAACGGTAGGGAGGGGGGGGAGGGGGGTGAGGTACACACATTAGCAATTAAGACATGCAGAGAAAAGGGGAGGGTGTTAATTCATTGCCTTGAATTAGAATCAGAGACAAAGGTGCCCTTTAAGGTTTATGGCGAGATATAAAGCGGTCAATTATTCCTTTTTATGGTCCACGAAGTGCTTTAGTATATCAGATGCAGTTTGGATCTGATTTCTAATAATCGGCTGATTGAGTTCCTATCCTTTAATTATGAGCATACATGAGGTAGAGACTCCACTAAGTGAAGGATTGTCGAGGCAGCTGCCTAGGCCAACTATGGGTCAGGCATTGCCCTCCCATATGGCCCTACAAATGCACAGGGAGGATAGTTCAAGGTTATAGGTCAGTAAAGGTGTCATATAATAATATTGAGATCGATCTTGGTAAGCAGGGTCGGGACTAAGCAAACTAGTGTGTTTCAGGATTTTCAAGCAGTGCCTGCATACGCCACCACAACATGCCACAAAAGAGGTTAGTTTAAGTGTAATTTGTCACTACCGGCTCTTTTTATGCAATTGGGTTAGTCTTTGTTAAGGCAGGGGCGGGGACAACAATTGTACACATATAATTCGGATTTCTCTAGCAGTGCCTTCATGCCTCTACTTCTGAGGACTGTCCCATAAGCAACTATAACGAGTTTGCTTTCAAGTTATGTTCTATTGAAGGTCCTGTGTAGGCAATTTAAGGAGGCTAATGGTTTAAGCAGGGGTGGAAACCCAATGGTACAATGTTTTGGTTTAAGCAGAGGTGGGGCTTCTATTTTTCTTGCTTTCGGATAGTTGTGGAACCTGGACCCAAGCGGGTTCCCAAAAGGATTGTTCAGGGATAAAGCACTGATGATTAATGGCGGTACGTGTCCTGGAACCAGTGTGTTTGGACTGGCCCACAGAGCACCAGAGGACATTTCCTACGGTGGGCCCAGGGGCTACCTGTTATTTGAACCAATAGATTACAGCAGTAGATACCTAATGTGTAGAGTCTAATCCCTGGGAGATGATGATGGGGTTGGGGGGCCCAGAGAATAATTTTATCTCGGCGGGCCCAGAAACCTCAGTCGACACTGCATGGGACCCTCAGTAATTTCAAGGGAATGGGGGATTGGGGGAGTAGTCAGGACCCCCATTCTTGCCTGTTCCTATGGATCCATTTAGAGGTATTTTACTCATCTTTCTGCTAAGTTGTGGTTTTCAGAGGAAGCTGAAGCCTTGGACAAAAACTTGATAAAACCCATGATTATGGCCACTAGTGGGCGCTGTTCCTTGGCAGATCCTTAAACTTTGCAAATTTTTTCTCTTGCAAAAAGTTTCTGTTGTCCGCTGTTTATACGGAGACCAATATCTCCCCAAAATAAGGAGATTCTGGCAGATTTATCCGATGGGAGCGGTTTTTATTCTCTCCGTCTGCGGATCCCTCGGGCACGCAGGGAGGTGAAATTACAGAGTGAAAGCCACAGGGGAGCGCCGGTTATTACAAATTTCCATTCACTAAAAGCATCAAAGCGCATTAATTACGTGAAAAGTGGAGCCGGTGAATATTTATGACATTTATCCAGTCAACGTCGTTCTCGGTTTGCACAGAGATAATTGAGGCGGCGGGATATGGCGGCTGGATGGCCTCTGCTGGGAGCGGACCAAGCACATCCTCCACGGGGCCAGTGCGCATAGCAACCAGGACTTGACACGAATGACTAACAACAAGTCTCGGGTCGTCGCTGTGATTAAACAGCGATATTCCTTGTCGGGGTGTGGTGTAACACTCGTAGAAACGAGGCCTACGCTCCATGGAGTCGCGCTCGTATCTCCCTCGATTTGCTACTGTATCATGGCCATCGCGCGCAACATTGTTATCTGTGTTAAACGGTGGCGGGGGCTTGTGTCATTCTATGAGACAGGGCGATCTTAGATGTCAGTTGCCACTTGGGAAGGAAGCAGATTAGCACAGGATCACACCATTGGCCATAGGTGATCACAAGAGACCATATAGCTCCGGATCACATTGCTGACTCTAGGTGATGACGACAGATGGCACAGGATGACACCAATAACTATATACGATGACAGCATATGGCACAGGAGCACAGCATTGGCTGTGGATGAAGAGAGCATGTAGCACAGGATTACACTGTTTACTATAGATGATGAGAGTAGATGGCACAGAATGACACCATTGACTATAGGCGATGAGGGCACATGGCACGGGACCACATCATTGACTATAGACGATTGAGGGAACAGGCAAGGGGGACCCCCCCCCCCCCCCCCCCACATCATTGACTATAGGCGATGACGTGTAGAGCACCTGGCCACAGGACCACATCATTGATATAGAAGCTGAGGCCCATGGCACAGACAGCCCAACTCATTTGACGATAGGGATGGAGACATGGACGGATCGCCACACTTCCATTGACTGATAGGGAGAGAGCACATGGCACAGGACCAATCATTGACTATATCGGTGAGAGCACATGGCATCGGCAGGGACCACAGACTGGATATAGAGATGGCGGGCACATGGCACCGTGACCAAGAGTGAATAAAGGCGATGGAGAGCACAGGCACAGGACCACCATCATTGTCTTCTAGCGATGCGGGCCCATGGCACGGGCCCCAATCCTTGACATAGACGATGAGGGCACCTGGCCCCGCCCCCCTCATTGCCCTCGCGCTGAGCGCAGCCATGGCCGCGGCCCCCACCCATAACATTCACTCTTTGGTGACTATAGCGATGCGAAGGCCGTGCACAGGGCCCCCACTCCTTGCCTCTACGACGCTGAGAACCACGGCCCGGCCGACGATCCTTGATCACTAAGCAGCTTGAGGAGCCCTGGCACAGGATCCCCTCCTTGACTATTCGGCGATGAGAGCACATACCGGACCAATCCCATTGACTCAGGCGATGCGAGCATGGCACAGGACCCCACATCATTGACTATGGGGAGGAGAGCACTGGCACAGGACACATTATTGACTATAGAATATGAATGGCACATGGCAGGGGACCACCTATGGAATATAGGCGATGAGGCAGGGCCCAGGACCACATCATGCCTATAGGCGATGAGAGCACATGGCACCAGGACCAATCATTGATATATAGGGGAGGAGAGGCAACATGGCACAGACCCACAAATTGATATAGGGATGAGAGCACGAGGCACAGGACAATCATTGATATAGGTCGATATAAGGGAGGCACCGGGCATGGGCCACTCTGAATAATTAGGGGATGAGGCACATGGCACAGGGCCCACCTAAGCTATAGGCGATAAGAGCACAGGCATGGGACCAATCATCTGACTATAGGTGATGGAAGCACATGAGCACAAAGGAACCACATCATGACTATAGAAGAGAGGGCCATGGAACGGGACCAATCATTGGATAGTAGGCGATGAGAGTACATGGCACAGGCACCACTCATTGATATAGGGATGAGAGCACATGGCACAGGACCACATCATTGACTATAGGGGATGAGAGCACATGGCACAGGACCACATTATTGACTATAGAAGATGAGGGCACATGGCAGGGGACCACATCATTGACTATAGGCGATGAGAGCACATGGCACAGGACCACATCATTGACTATAGGCGATGAGAGCACATGGCACAAGGACCACATCATTGACTATAGGGGAGAGGAGCACATGGACAGACACATTATTGATATATGAAGTATTGGAGGGGACATGGCACAGGACCACATCATTGACTATAGGCGATGAGAGCACATGGCACAGGACCACATCATTGACTATAGGGGATGAGAGCACATGGCACAGGACCACATCATTGACTATAGGGGATGAGAGCACATGGCACGGGACCACATCATGACTATAGGCGATGAGAGCACAGGCGCACAGGACCACATCATTGACTATAGAGATGAGAGCAAGGCAAGGACCACATCCATTGAACGATAGGCGAGAGGGGCACATGGCACGGACCACATCTTGACTTCTAGGGTGATGAAGGAGCACATGCACACGGACCACATTATTGATATACGGCGATTATGGGAGCACATGGACAGGACCAAATCATGAAGATAGGGGATGAGAGCACATGGCACAGGACCACATCATTGACTATAGAAGATGAGAGCACATGGCACAGGACCACATCATTGACTATAGGCGATGAGGGCACATGGCACGGGGACCACACATGGGACTATAGGGGATGAGAGCACATGCACAGGGAACCACTCATGACTATAGAAGATGAGCGCACATTGGCACCAGGCGCACCATTGCATGCATATAGAAGATGAGGGACAGGGACAGGACCCAACATTCATTGACTATAGAAGATGAGAGCACATGGCACAGGACCACATCATTGACTATAGAAGATGAGATGATCTACTGGAAAGTCTTATTGAAAGTTTTAAGTTTTTCTGCAGCGCCCCCACAGGAGTAATGAAGAATTACACAGTGTCTATTCACACCAATGGGATGTGAGTGTAATACAGGACAGGACAGGTCCTCCAGAGCAGGAGACGCTCTTTGTAGCCTCTCTGACCATAGATGAGGATGTTCTGCTTGTTTCCTGCTTGGCCCGAAATGAGTCTTATGTGTTGTTGGGGCCGGTTGGTTCCATCTCAGGAAACTGCACATTAAGATTCAATTTCCATAAACTTCTATATTTTGGCATCCGGGGAATGCCGAGCGTCTTTGTAATCCTCAACTGAGCAAAGATTTTGGAGCCGAACTAAAAGTAATGACGGCAATTTAGGGACGGCTGAAGCGTTTCATTGTATCAGCCGCTCATTGAAATCAGCGTCTATTGTGCGCGAGTAGCGGTGCTGGGCCTGGCCCACGGCTAAACTTTACAGAATCCAGCCCAGAACTTATTTACCCTTTGTATGCTGGAGAGATGTAGAGAATGAAGAACAGGGTATTGATAGAGTGGATTATCTATCTATCTATCTATCTATCTATCTCCTATCTATCTATCTATCTATTCTCCTATCGTATCTCCTATCTATCCTCTATTATCTATCTATCTATCTATCTCCGATCTATCTCCTTCATTATCTATAATCATCTATCATCTATCTATCTCATATCTATCTATCTATCTATCTATCTCATATCTATTTATCTGAAAAAGGAGAGTCCAAAAGCAGCACTAGGAACCACGGGGTGCAGCAGCCGTAGGTCCTGGCCGGGGCCGTATAGGTAACGTAGAAAGAGGCAGCAATCGAGGTACGTAGAAAAGGGTGAACGCTTTCTTCCATGTGAACTTTCGGCGGGTAATGCACGCTTTTGAAAGCAGGAAAAAGGCGTGGCGGAAACGCGCGAAGACGGGCCACAGGGAAGAAGCGCACCCTTGGCGACGGACCGCGGAGGGCGACTATGTCTGGCCGACGGGAGGATTCGAGCGAGCGAGCGCCGATGCGAAGCGAGAGAAGAGGAGCAGCGAGCGAGAGCGGCAGCGAGCGCAGAGAGAGCGAGTAGCGCCAGCGAGAGAGCGAAGAGCGAGATAGCGAGCATTACGCCTAGCTCAGAGTAAGCGAGAGAGCCGAGCGAGCGAGCGAGCGAGCGAGCGAGCGCGGAGTGGCCAGAGCGAGCGAGCGAGGAGCGAGCCCCCTAGCGAGCGACGAGCGAGGCGCCGAGCGAGCGCCGAGCGTAGCCCGGAGCGAGCGACAGCGAGCTGAGCGAGGCGCCTAGCGATCTAGCGATCTGAGCGAGCGAGCGATGCGATGATCTAGCGAGCGCCGAGCGAGCTCCGAGCGAGCGAGTCGCAGAGCTGGACGCGATCGATCGTCCAGTGAGCGAGGCTAGGATGTCCGAGCGATCGAGCGCCGACGCGTGGTGGATCTAGCGATGAGCGATAGAGCGTATAGAGATCTATCTCCTATTCTATATATCGATCGATCGATCTATCTATCTCCTATCTATTATCTCCTATCTATCTCCTATCATTTATCGATTATCTCATATCCGCGCTATCTCTCTCATATCTATATCTATCTCTATCGATTATTATTCTCTATCGGATTCGATCTATCTATCGATCTTATCTATACTATCAATCGAAAAAAAGTAGAAGCAGCACAGCTAGCGGATGGGTGCAGAAGCCGGTGATCCTTGGCCAGGGTCTCCACTATAGGTCAGTGAAGAGGCAGCAATCCTTGTAGTAGTGAAAGGGTGCAAGCTTTATTCAATAAAAAGCAAGTTTCGTGTGACCGTACACCTTTAGCAAGCATAAGGTAGGGTTTTATGAATCAAGTGTGCTCCTTTCACCACTAAAAGGAGTGCTGAATCTTCGATGAACCATCATCGAGCTATCTCTGTGGCCTATCTAGCTATCTATTAATCTATCGATCGATCTATCTATCGATATCATATCTATCTATGAGCGAGCAGAGAGCCTAGCGATTCCGAGCGGCGCAGAGCGAGGCGAGCGAGTCGAGCGAGGAGCGAGAGCGAGGAGGATGGTCATAGCTAGCGAGCGCAGAGCGAGCTAGCGAGCAAATCGACTATCGAGCGATAGACTAGTCGAGAGCCTAGTAGCGATCGAGACGAGGCGCAATTAGTATCGAATCTATCTATCGATCTAGCTATCTATCGCCTATTATCTATCGATCGATCTGAAGATCTACATCTGACCGACTAGCTGAGCTAGCGCATATCGATCTAGGATCGTATCTATTCGATCGCCCTATCTAGTCGTATTCTCCGAGCTATTAGCTATCGCGATGCGATTGAATCTAGCTATACTATTCCTATCTCTCTATCGCATATCTATAGTATCTCTATGATCTCTATCGATCTAGTCGCCTACCTATTACTATCTATCTCATAACTATCCAATAAGTACATTGTCCGAGTTCTGTTCTGCTAGAAGTCTATGGATTCCTATAGATAATGTCACAATAACTGCTACATTGTATCTCCTGTGACTTCTGGATGTTCTTCATGTAACACCCCAGACCACCATATCAGGACTTATCATTCAGACAAAGTGTCTACACAGGGGAAACGGCACAGAGCAAAGCTGTGTGATAAGATACTGGTGGCCTCAGAGACAAGCAGATGGCAGGTGGGACAATTATCCGTGCAGCCACAGGAAAAATAACACGTGCCATGGGATTTCCTTGCCAAATTTTCTGTCCTCCCCCACCAGCCCCAGGATCCCTGCGTGTAAGAGAATGTTCCATCTGCAAAGCTACCTAACCCTTACATTAAAAACTGCCGCTCCTTACGGAATTATTACCCTGATACTGGATTTACTGAATTTCCTATCTATCCGGAGATGTCTTCGAGATACATTCATGAGCAGTGATCTATTCGTATCTATGCTATTCTACGAGCTATCATCTATCGATCTATCTGATCATCGATCGCATAATCTATCTATCGATGATTATCTATCGATCTAGCAACTCTAGCATAGCGATCTCCGAGTATCGGCGATGAGCGTAGCCGCTAGCGAGCGAGCGAAGCGATCGAGCGATCGATCGACGCGATCTAGGCGACGAGCGAGCGAGCGAGCAGCGAGCGGCCAGATGAGAGCGGAGTCAGAGCATCGCGTCGCCGAGCGACGAGCGAGCGATCTAGCGAGGCGCAGAGCTGAGCGAGCGCGGATATAGAGAGCGAGCGATCGATGCGCTAGCCGCAGATCGTCGAGCTAGCGAGTGCCGAATCTATATATCTATCGATCTGAGCGAGCGCGCTATCGAGGCATAGCTAGAGAGGAGCATAGTCGAGTCGAGCGGAGCGAGCTTCGATAAGCAGCGTATCGAGGCGAGCGAGCGAGGCGATCTATAGAGCGAGTCTCGCTATCATCTCCTATCGATCTACCTATTCTATCAATCTATTATCTCCATCTAGCTATCAGAGCTTATCTATCTATTCGATCGATCTATCTCTATCGATAGTCTAATGTATCTATCTATCGATCTGATCAGCTACACTATCTATCCATATTATTAGCTTCTATCATCTCTTATCACTTATCTATCCACATATTTATCTACAGTGGTTACAGAAAATATTCAGTATCCCTTTAAAGTTTTCAGTTTCACTGCAGCCAATTGGTAAGATCAAAAAAAAATTTTTTTGCTTATTAATGTGCATTTTCTACCCAATATTGCTGAAAAAACAGAAATGTAGAGATTTTTTAAGAATGTATTAAATAAGAAATCCTGGCACTCATATTTAACTCACATGCACATATATACAGGATAGGAGTAGTAGTACTGTGCTGTGCCCATATATACAGGATAGGAGTAGTAGTTATGGCTGGGCCCATATCTACAGGATAGGCGTAGTAGTACCGTGCCAGGCCATATATCAGGATAGAGAGTAGAGAGGAGTACTGTGCTGTGTCTATATATACAGGATAGGAGAGTAGTACTGTTGCTGTGCTCAATATAGGGATAGGAGTGAGTATGTTGCTTGGGCATATATACGGATAGGAGTTTAGTGTACTGTGCTGTGTATATTATACAGGCTAGGAGTTTAGTAGTTACGTGCTTGTGCTATAGATACAGGATAGGAGCGTAGTACTGCTGCTTGTGTTGCCATATATTCAGGATTAGGAGTAGTAGTACTGTGCAGGCCAATATATTAGGAAGGGAGTAGTAGTACTGTGCTGTGGCCTATTTACGGATAGGAGTAGTAGTTCTAGGTAGGTAGTAATGTGCTGTGCACATAATACAGGATAGGCGTAGAGTTAAGTGCTGGGCCCATATCTCCAGGATAGGAGTAGTGTAGGCTGAGACCATATAACAGGATAGGAGTGTAGTACCTGTGCTGTGCCCATATATACAGGATCGGAGTAAGTAGTACTGTGGCTGTGCAATATATCGGATAGGAGTAGTAGTACTGTGCTGAGACATTATACAGGATAGGCAGTAGTAGTACTGTGCTGGACCATATATCAGGATAGGAGTAGTAGTACTGTGCCTGTGCCAAATATACAGGCCAGGAGTAGTGTACGTGCTGTGACCATTATAGCAGGATAGGAGTAGTTAGTACTGTGCTGTGAGATCATATATCACAGGATAGGAGTAGTCGTACGTGTATGAGACCATCGTATACAGGATAGGAGTAGTGAGTACTGTGCTGTGCCCAATCTAAAAGGATAGGATAGTAGTACTGTGCTGTGCCCATATATACAGGATAGGAGTAGTGAGTAATGTTGCTGGGGGCCCATATCTACAGGTAGACGTAGTCGTACTGTGCTGGGACCATTCTACAGGATAGGAGTAGTAGTTACTCGTTGTGTGCCCATATATACAGGAAGGAGTAGTAGTGAGTACTGTGCTGAGACCATATTACAGGATAGGTGTAGTACTGTGCTTGAGATCATATATTACAGGGATAGCGTAATAGTACAGTGCGTGCCCATATATACAGGATCGGAGTCGTACTACGGTTGCTGGCCAGATATACAGGGGATCGAGAGTTAGTGTTGACTGTGCTGTGCCCCATATATACGGGATAGAGGTAGTAGTACTGTGTGTGCACTTATATACCGGATAGGCGGAGTAGTACTGTGCTGTCCCATATATCACGGATAGGGGAGTAGAGTAGTAGGATGTACTGTTGCCCCATATATACCGGATAGGGGTGTAGTACTGTGCTGTGGTCCATATCAGGCTAGGAGTAGTCGTATTGCTGTGCCCATATATACAGGCTAGCGTCAGTAGGACTGTGCGTATTTGCCCATATAGCAGGAGATGAGGAGTTAGTAGCTACTGTGCTGTGCTCTATATACGGATAGGAGTAGTCGTAACGTGTGTGCTCATATATACAGGATAGGGTGTGTAAGTACTATTATATACAGGATAGAGTAGTAGTACTGTTACTGTGCCGATATATACAGGAGAGGAAGGGTAGTAATGGTACATATATATAAGGATAGGAGTAGTTAGTTACTGTTGGCTGTGACGATATATACAGGATATAGGAGTAGTAGTACTGTGCCGATATATACAGGATAGGGTAGTAGTACTGTACTGTGCCCCATATATAAGGATAGGGAGTAGTAGTACTGTGCTTGTTGGAGACCATATATCAGGATAGGCGTAGTCGTTACTGTGCTGAGACCAATATACAGGACTAGGAGTCGTAGTACTGTGCGAGACCATATATAAAGGATAGCGAAGTAGTAGTACGTGCTGTGCCAATATTAAAGGATTAGGAGTAGTAGTACTGTGCCTGTGCCCGTATTACAGGAAGGAGTATGTGTACTGTGCTGTGTCATATATACAGGATAGGAGTAGTAGTACTGGCTGAGACCTTCTACAGGATAGAGTAGTAGTACTGTGCTGTGCTCAATCTACAGGATAGCGTAGGAGGTCCTGATGGCGGTGCCAGTGTATACAGGATAGGCGTAGTAGGACTGTGCGGAGACCATCATTACAGGATAGGCACCGGCATTAGACGCACGTGCTGTGCCAGTATATACATGGATAGGAGTAGTAGTTCGTGCTGTGCCCATAATACGGAATAGGAGTAGTAGTACTGTGGCAGTGCCCCAATCGACAGGCATAGGAGACAGTATGTAACTTGGCTGTGCCCATAGATACAGGAGTTACTTATAAGCCATTGGTTATCGGGTTCGCAATATTATGCCCCCCTCTTGGTTGTCTGAGATATTTTCCACATTGTCTGATATCGGACTCCTCGGACTCATCTAATATCATGTGACGGAAAAAAGCCAATAATTGGATGATATGTGTAATAATAGCAGGCGCTGTATGGTCCCACAGCACAAGCAGCCGACCCCGCAGTTCCAGAAGGGAAGAAGGCGAAAAAAGCAGCAAGTAGGGAACGGGGGGGAGAGGGAGACAGATGCAGGGGCCGCGAGGAGTACCGGCATCAGTACCAGCTGGTACACGGGTGATAATGGTCATTCATATGCGATCGAATCAGCAGCTATCTATATTATGCGATCTATTGGAGCGAGCGAGGCGAGCGAGAGCGCGAGAGAGCGAGGAGCGAGCATCGCCGAGCAGCGGCGAGGAGCGAGTCGAGCGCGCTAGCGAGCGATGCGAGCGAGGATACGCTCCGGGAGCGATCGATTAGCGAACCGAGCGAGCGAGCGGAGCGAGCGATGTAGCGAGCGAGCTGAGTAGCGAGCTAGCTAGAGAGCGAGGAGCGCGATGGAGCGAGCGAGCGAGCGATCGCCGATGAGCCTAGCACGAGGAGGATCAGATATCTAGATATAGCTATTATGCGATCTGAGATCTATGCTATGAGATCTAGCGAGGATCTATCGACGCTATCGAGCATCGAGCTAGCTAGAGGAGGCGATAGAGTCTCCGAGCGAGCTGAGCATCTAGCATATAGCTGAGATCTCCGAGCGAGTAGCGAGCTATCTAGCGAGGATCGTATCGATGCGATAGAGCTAGAGGCTAGGATCGCTGAGCGAGTCGAGGCGATCGGCCTATCTAGGCTAGCGATCGATCTATAAGCTGAGTCGAGCGCTATCTATTATCTATCTATGGCGATCTATCTCTCTAGCTAGTCGTAGCGCATTATATCTAGGATCTATCTATCTCCTATCGATCTATGATCGATCTATCTATATAGAGCGAAGGATTAGCGATCTCCTCTATCTATCTATTATTTCTATCTATCTATCGCTTACTATCTATCTATCTAATCTAGGATCTTCCCTACAGCTATCGATCGATCATGGCTTACACATCTCTCCGCTCCGTCCTGTGTAGCGGGTTAGTGTGCTGGTGGTTCGTAGTATTCCATGGTCTCGCTTTCTGTAGCGGAAATGAGGGGCTTTGTTTGGGGCGTCTTGTAGCGGGAGCATGGACTCCACTCAGCAATTTCCTTCCGGCTATTCCTCCTCTATGGCACATAGAGGGGTTAAAGAAACATGCGCCACCGGGCCGGTTCCCTGCCGAAGATTCGCCTGAAACAAACATTTCCAGTGCGGGGGACACCTTGGTGGGGACACATTGTGTTTTGGGAAATTCCCAAACATAAACCAGACCCATTGATTGTGTGTGCTCCATCCAAGCCAAATACAGAGCGGACGTAATAGTACTTGTCAGCACACGGGACAACGTCAGCAATATGGACGTCACAACAACAAACAATGTGGCATCGCGATTAAAGGGAATGAGATTATCATATTCATGTGAAGACCTGTGCTTGATCTGTGTATGTGCCGTTCCTAGATATCATGGAGTCTTCCTTGTCGGATCCTGCATATTTTCTTGATATCTAAATACCTGAGGGCAAAGTTCATATTTCATCGTTGGTATATACAGCCAATGTCTAATTTGTACAACCCCTTAAGATCCTACAAGTAACAATGTAACTCCCTCTCCCAACTTTTGGCTCGCCCTACAGGATCCTTAAGAGGCATCTACATGTAAGATCTCTTGGAGATCCATTTCTTCTTGATAGGTGATTATGTGCCCAGTTTTTTTTATTTTGCACCATCCACTTTAAGCTCCTATAATTACAAAGCAACTACCTCCAAAGCCTATTGCCCCTAAAGGAATTACCACCACCCATCCAGGGACATTACTCATAGATCCAGGCCCGAGACTGTGGAATTCTTAGATTGTTATCCATGATCCTTCCTTACTAAAATCATACTTTTCAAATGTGATAATAGTCGTAAAGGCTCTGCGGCTTTCCCAAGCCATGTCCTTTGCCGCTTCCCGCTGTACCTTCTATCCCCCTGCTCCTGTTGTGAGTCTCTCACCGCCCCCCCCGGCCCTTTTGGCCCCCCCCGTGCCTTCTTGCCGCCTGTGCCTCTATTACAGCACAGTGCCGGCTCTCGGCATCCCCTCCAGTCGCCCTTCCGCCGTTCGCTAATTTTCCCCGCTGACGTTCGGGCCGGCGCCTGGCATCCGACATCTAATGCAGCTTACCACCCGTCCGACGTGCCCTGGCTCTCCTGCGTCGTGCCCCTAGTTTCTCTATGGCTTTTTTGCTTGTCGCTTTCCTTTCGGCTCATTTCTCAGAACCTTCGCGCCTTGAGGCGATGCTGTAGCCTTCGACCGTCAGCTTTTCTCCGGACTTAGACATCTCCCCGTTTTGTCCTCCGTTGCTATTCCAATTTGATTAATGAGCTGGAAGTTCCCCTTGTATAGTTGGTTACTCCCTACACAAGATGTTGCTCCACCTTTGCGGAGCCCTGGAGAAGACGTTGATGAGAGCATCTCTGGAGGGACACCTGATTCTATCGGTCTGAATGTGTCTCTTTCTCCTCAAGTCCATAATTTCCATCGGTCCATTGAAAAAACCTGATAGTGAATTGCCCTATACCCATGGAGGAGCTCCGCGCTGGGCAACCACATCAGTACGCCAGCCTCTGTCACTGCTCTTGGCACCCAATGAAGACCCATAATGAAACACCAAGTAATAGGAAATCAAGGGATCATCTTCGCTATTGGCAGGAGAGAACGTCCCTCCATCTGTCGAGAGGAACAATCTCCTCCTCTACATAATATCTCATCAGTTCTTGGACAGTTTTGGTGCCCACCTTCTAAGACATTGGTGGCCAATGAAAGCTATAGGGGACCCACATGGTTCTCCATCCCCAAATATTTTTGGCTTTGAATTCTGATCTCCAACATCCTCCTGGGTGAATATAATGAAAGACCCTTGAAATGTTTGACGGTCAGTCGAAACCTTCTTCCATATCCCACCGGACTCTCTTACGCTGCAGTCTGCTGGTGCTCCTTGTAGGACTGTAGTGCCCCTACATGGACAAAGATACAAATAATAGCAACATATGAAAGAATTTGTAACTTTGTATCAATCTTACGGAAGGGAGTCTCAGGCATGGGATGACAGGATATATCTGACTTTTCTGCTTGATCTTTAGCCACTAGGTTATGTGGGCTCTTTGTTACCCAGCCACCCCCAATATTAAGCAGTTAGCTCAAAAGTTGTCATATTTACAGCCGAAGCTACATCTATTTGGTGTATATGGCTCTTAGTGCAAAACAAGGGAACTCCATGGTTACAGACTACCAGCACACACCGTGTAGTCTGATCTATAGTCACGTGTACTCTGCTCTCCCTTCCTATTTTCGGAGTGTATGTAGGTCAGATCATGATCGTGACCGAGGTTTCCATTCAGTGTTTTGGGTTGGTCATAGCGCCCCAGAATATTTCGGATTGAGCCTGAATGCATCCTGTCCCCCTGGCTAGTAGCAGGGGCGTTTGGCCAGATTGCTTGTCTGCAACCAATTGTTGCAAAGGCTGAACCCGAATGGTAACAGTCAGGTCCACTCTCTCTCTGACATTACTGATCGAAGGATTTGTTAACAGGAAAAGTCTTAATCATATGGACCTTATGTGGTCAGTCAAGTAACCAATATCAAATAGATAATTGGGGTACCAGCAGGGGGTCCCCCAAGTACTTCCCATCGTTTGTGTGTACAGCTTTGTAATGCATATCTATGGAATGATGATCTTGATAATCTCCGTCAGTGTCCCTCTTTAGTTCTCTGACTGTCTCTCACAAATTTAAGTGCGCTCTTGTTCCCCCAGCACCCCAATCTTTCCAGTACAGAGGGGTAGGTCACATGGGTCAATTGTTTTAACGTATGAGATAGACACACAGGAAAAACTTTGCTTAAGTCTTGATTCTGACCATATTGTTGTTTACAGCGTCGATGCAGACCTGTCACTTAGTCGTTCCCCATCAGAGGTTATTATAGGGATAAATCGTCCCCATTCCATGAGCTCAGCCTATCGTACCCATTTCCAGAAGGACGTGAAGGTTGAGATCTCCCTGAGCAATGCAATTAGTGTCATGTCACTGCGTAGGGAGGTCCCGATGAGCCAGTATGGCTGATGTAGTCATGTGGAGCCTATCGACTTCAGGGTGGGGTTTTGGGAGCTCTATCCAACAAAGTTGGGTTTTAGGAGCTTATCCACTTCAAGGGGGTTTATTAGGGAAGGCTTCCACTCCGGGCCGTGGGGTTCTGGAGCTTATGCACTTCAGGGTGGGTTGGGGAGCTCATCCACTTCAGGGAGGAGTTTGGAGAGCATTATCCACTCAGGGTGGGTTCGGGAGCCATCCACTTCAGGGTGGGGTTCTGGAGCCTATCACCTCAGGGTGGGGTTTTGGGAGGCTATCCATGTCAGGGTGAGGTTTTTGGGAGTGCTATCCAGTCAGGGCGAGTTTTGGAGCATATGCACATTTAGGGTGAGAGTTTGGGGTCTATGGCAAAGGAAGGGACTGGAAAAGTTGCCTAATCCCTTATTTACAAAACCCCTTTAAGAAGACATAATCCACATAGCAGTATCTCGTTTTGATTGTGTACGTCTGACATAGCAGCAGGCAGGAGATGTGGGTAAAGCCCGGTGTGGATTGCGGGCGCTGCCTCGGCATATGCCTACCTGAAGTGAGGTGATTGGCAGAATTCCCACCGGGGGTTGATAGCCCTGGGCCATGCTGATGTTGTCTCTCCCAGTATTTTGATTCTCCGAGTTTGTCTTCCCCTGTAGGACTGAATTTCTATTTGCCGGGGCCTGGGTACTGTGCGACTTACTGCGGGTCTGGGTGGGGCGCCGTCGCCAGAACATTAGACTCTCTCCGTTAAACTCTCAGGTTATATGCGTTTTCTGGAAGGTTTATTCAAAACTCTAATTAGGGGTTTCTTTCGGTTTCGAAAACGGAAAGACGCACACCAACAGGGTAATGTTAGCTTTTACTGGCACAATCTGCTCTGTGCGGGATCCAAGATCTGAAGACATTTGTAAATTTCAGAAGCGGGGAGTGTTAACCTAAAAGAACAATGCATAACATCATCTATATTCTCTGTTAATCAACTCAAGATACAATGTAACAAAGTGCTACTTTTTTGTATCTATTTAGTGCTAGATTTAAGCACATTAGAATTTGATGGCTCCCTCCCTGTGGTGTGGACAGGGTACCTGTAACTGCGATTTGGCATCCCATCGAAGTGAAGTTGAGCCCAAAACCTTAGTTACATGTGTCGGCCACTCAGTAGGGCATGGCGCAATCTGCTTCTGCATTGGGTCCCCAAACAGGTGATGCTGTGTAGGACTGGTGAGAGATATTAACAACCGTTAATAAGGAAAAGTTATAAATAATAACTACTGAGTCCCCTTTACAGCAGCAGGCGGTGATGGAACAAATTGGATTCTAGCAGAGAATAAAGACCCTTCTGTTGTTGTCTACCCAGTGTATGGCAGATCTTATGGTGGTCGCTCTTGATCACACAATCGGATATCAACAGCTTGCTCAGTCAGACAGGCTCATATACAAAATAACGGCCACCCCCTTTAAGTACGCTTTACTGCAGATTTTGAATGGAATCTTCCTCTTTATTCAAAATGCACTGCCTGCTACACGGGAGAGCTCGCTCAGATACACGAGGTAGACAGATACAGAGCTCACGGCTACCCGGGAGAGCTCAGCTAGCTACAACGGGAGATCTCAGCTTCAGCCGAAACCACCGGTGGAGTTCAGCTTGCCTACAACCAGGGAGTAGTTCAGCTCTGCTACAACCGGGAGCAGTCATTCTTCAACACGGATTTCAGCTCCGGCTTCACACCGGGAGAGTGTCACTGCTGTACCCCGGGAGAGTTCAGCTCTCTACACGGGAGAGCTCAGCTCTGCTACACAAACCCGGAGGTTCACCCTGCTAAACCCGGGAGAGCTCTAAGCCCTGCTACCACGGGAGAGCTCAGCTACTGCTTTTACCCGGGAGAGTTCCCTCTGCTACATCGGGAGGAGTTCAGCTCTGCTACAAACGTGGAGCTCAGCTCTGGCTCAACACCGGACGACTCAGCCCTGCTACACCGGGAGAGCTCAGCCCTGCACAACCCGGAGAGCTCAGCCTGCTTCTACACCGGAGCGGCTGCAGTGAGCTCAGCTCTGCTACATCGGAGAGTCAAGCTCTGCTAACATCGGGGACGGAGTCAGTCGCTGCTACCATCGAAGGAGAGTTCAGCTCTGCCTACAAAACACGGGAGAGTCAGCTCTGCTACACGAAGAGCCTCTACACCGAGAGGAAGCTCAGCCCTCTAAACGGACTGGAGAGCTCAGCCCTGCTACCACCGGGAGCTCGGCCCGCTCACCTAACGGCGTCAAACGGAGAGCTCGGCCCTGGCTACAACATGATCACCGCACAACGGGAGAGCTCGGCTCTGTACCCCGGGAGAGCTCGGCCCTGCTACACCGGGGAGAGCTCCAGCCTGTACAACGGGAAGCTCGGCTCTGCTACAGGAGAGTAAGGCAGCACACCGGGAGAGTTTCAGCTGCTACACGGGAGAGCTTCAGCTCTGCTACACCGGGAGAGTTCAGCTAGCTACCCGGGAGGAGTTCAGCTCTGTACACGGGAGAGTTCAGCTCTCTGTACACCGGGGGAGGAGCTCAGCTCTGCTACACCGGGAGAGTTAGCTGCTTACAAGGAGCTCAGCTGTACACCGGGAGAGCTCAGCTTGCTAACAACCGGGAGAGTTCAGCTCTGCTACACCGGGAGAGTTCAGCTCTGCTACACAGGGAGAGCTCAGCTCTGCTACACCGGGAGAGCTCAGCCCTGCTACACCGGGCAGAGCTCAGCCCTGCTACACCGGGAGAGCTCAGCTCTGCTACACCGGGAGAGCTCAGCTCTGCTACACCGGGAGAGCTCAGCTATTGCTAACACGGAGAGCTCAGCTTGCTCATCGGTACTGCACAGAGTTCAGCTCGGCTACACGGAAGAGCTCAGCTCTTGTACCCGGAGAGCTCAGCCCTGCTACACCGGGAGAGCTCAGCCTGCTAAACGGAGAGCTCGGCCATGCTAGGAGAGCTCGGCCCTGCTACACCGGGAGAGCTCGGCCTGCTTACACGGGGAGCTCGCCTGACAACCGGGACGAGCTCGGCTCTGCTACCCCGGGAGAGCTGCGCCCTTGTACACCGGAGAGCTCGCTCTGCTACAACGGGAGAGCTCGGCTTTTGCTACACCGGAGATGCCGGCTCTGCACACCGGGAGGAGTCGGCTTTGCTACACCGGGAGAGCTCGCGCCTGCTACACCGGAGAGCTCGCCCTGCTACACCGGGAGAGCTCGGCCCTGGAGAGCAACTCGGGAGAGCTCGCCCGCTGCTTAACCGGGCGGAGCTCGGCTCTGCTAAGGGGAGAAGGCTTGCTACAACGGGAGGGACGGAGGGAGAGCTCGGCTCTGCTACACCGGGAGAGCTCGGCTCTGCTACACCGGGAGAGCTCGGCTCTGCTACAACACGGAGGCCGCTCTGCTACACGGGAGCGGCTCTGCTACAGGGAGAGCTCAGCACTGCTACACCGGGAGAGCTCGGCTCTGCTAAGCCTGTGTCCTGCTGTATCTAAGAGATTATTCTGGATACAGCTTGGTCCCTCTTGTGCTGGAGGGAATAGGATTCCTTTGGAAGCTTCTATCTCGGGGGGTCTCAGTAATTGGTGGGTCGGGGGGTGATTGTTCCTTGGTGTGAGCAGCAGAGCTGTCATCAGGTCCAGGGAAAATGCTTAGCGGAACATCTTTGTTGTGTTTCCAAATCCTCCACCCCTCCAGCTTATTCCTCACTACGGAAGAGGCCTAATCACTGATCTGGCACCAGGCATATGGCTCCAGCACTCGCCCTGGCACTGAGAGGCTGCTGCCGGTCCAGGCTAAGTGCTGGGTGGGGGATAGAGGGTGGGCTTTATTATTGTAAGATATTTTACTAAAAAAAATATTGATCTGTACATTTCCAGTTATCCAATATGGCTGCCACTCACACTTCTGTGGAGTCACCCAACTTTCCCAGGATCCTGAATGGAACAAGATATGATTAACCTTCTTGTGGCGCACGTCAGTAATAAATGCGGCGCAAACTAAGACTCAGCACTAACAGCCCCATTAGGTGCACATTTTTTTGCCTCGTTGGACACAAAACTGGAGCAGACACTTTATAAATACATGCACAAGCACTACACATCTCACCAGAGCCAACACTACAGAGAGCACAGCAGTGTGAGGACACACTCACAGTACAGTTAGAGAAGCTTCATCCGGTAACATAATCATATTAATCCACAGTCTGTGCACAACACAATACCCAAAGGCCTGATTACACAGCTCTCTAGGGATAGGGCATAACACTGGTTACAGAGAGCAGAGAGCACAGCAGTGTGAGGACACACTCCCAATGCAGTTAGAGAAGCTGCAATCCTGGAATATAAATCCATATATCACAGTCCTGCTGCTACTAACAACATACACAAAGGCCTGATTACACAACAACAAGCTCCTAGGATAGGGCATAACACCTGGTTACCAGAGACAGAGCGCACAGCATTGTGAGGACACACTCCCATGCAGTTCGAGAAGCTGCAATCCCTTGAAATAATCCATATAATCACATCCGTCTGCTACACAACATACATAAAGGTCTGATTACACAGCTCTCTTGGGAGAGTGCATAACACTGGCTGTAGTCTGTATAGTCACTGGCTGACAGGTTCCCTTTAAGACACCACTTTCTTCATACATTTCAGTACAGAACCAGTTGGATCCAGGACGGTCCGATGACTCTCGCTCTTATGTTTCTCTTTTGCTCTGGATTCGGTTCTTTCCTCTTTTCTCTCGTTGTTTGTTCTGCTGTAATTATTGTCAGATTTTTTCAGTCTCAGATCCGGGAATGTTTTTTCGGCTGATCCAAGAACTTGAAATTTGACCATCTGTATTTTGGCAAAAACTGTTGCTGGAGTTCCCCTGGGATGGGGTCATACGAGGGTATAATATAATAGGGAGAAGGATCAGTGGTGGGTAGAGAAGAAGATTGGGCTTCGGGCAAAAAGTTTTTTAAAAAAAAAATCACATGTACTTTTCCTGCCCCCGTGCAGAATTTTCGATCTTGTTTGGTCTTAAATCTTTTTATTGTGACTCTTGGATCAGTCCGCAGAATTCCGGAGAGGGATCTATGCTGTAATATCCAAGCTAAAACTGTGGAGGAGTTCAATGCAGAGCGCACAGAACACAGCAGGGTGAGCACAGTGGAGCAGCTGCAATATAGTCAACATTTCTACAGTCCCGCTGCTACTAACAATATACACAAACATATGTTCACACATCTCTCCAGTAACAATACCTAACCCTGACTGCATAGTCACATGTGCTGATAAGTTCCTTTAAAGAAAAGAAGAATATGTTGAAAATTACAAATTCATATCACTGTCTGCATAGAGCACAGAGCACAGCAGTGTGAGGACATGCCTCCAGTATACTTGGAGAAGCTAAAATCCTGGAAAATTAATCCATATATAACGGTCCCGCTGCTACTAACAACATACACAAAGGTCTGATTACACATCTCTCCAGGGACAATACGCAACACTACTGTGAACGCTGAGCACAGCAGTGTGAGGACACAGCCCTGTTATAGTTGGAGAAGCTACAATCTAGGAACATAAAACCATATATCACAGTCCTGCTGCTACTAACAACATAGACAAAGGACAATACTCAATGTTGGCTCCAGAGAGCACAGAGCACAGCAGTGTGAGGACTACAGAAGCTATAAGGACAACACCTAACGCTGGGTGCATGGTCAATACTGCTGACAGATGAGATATTTCAGCAGCAGAGTATTTGATACTGAGGTCATGTGCTGCGCTGCGTCCCCTCCCCGTGGTAAGACAATTGAAAGCGTCTTGTGCACCTAAAGAGTTAAAAATAGCAGCGATTTCTGTTTACAGATCATTCTCCTGGAATTGTTTCAGGATAAGACATGGGGAAGTCTCAGCCATTAGGACCCCCTAGGGTCCATTACAGGAAGGCTGATGAGAGGAGGGTCCCAACATCTCTACAGGGAAAACAAGTTTACTCTAATTACTTTTACTTAACTAACAGGAAACCGGACAAGTGATCTCTGATGAAATTCTGTGCTCAGTTATAATATAAATTCTTTTCCTGGACTTGTACATCAGATCGACACCAGTTTCATCCACTTGTCAGCTGTTTTACGAGTCTGCAGAAGTTGACTTTGTATGGCGCCTAACAATGTATAGTGGCTTTGATTGGTATTGCAGACTAGTAGCTCTCTAGTAGAGGTTTGAAGTCAGTATGCAATGCGTTGACCCTCACCGCTCCGATATGGATGATCTATCATGATAATGGGTGATGCAAAAAAGGTCCTGGACTTTCTCTTTAATCTTGGGACAACCCCTTTAACACTGTTTTGCCAGCACAGTGAAGCACTTAGTATTACAACCTAGTAATTATTCTACTTCCACATTGTAACACTCCCTACTCCCTTCTTCTACATTGTAACGCTCCCTACTCCCTTCTTCTACATTGTAACACTCCCTACTCCCTTCCTCACTACATTGTAACACTCCCTACTCCCTTCTTCTACATTGTAACGCCCCCTACTTCCTTCTTCTACATTGTAACGTTCCCTATTCCCTTCTTCTACATTGTAACACTCCCTACTCCCTACTCCCTTCTTCTACATTGTAACGCCCCCTACTCCCTTCTTCTACATTGTAACGTTCCCTATTCCCTTCTTCTACATTGTAACGCCCCCTACTCCCTTCTTCTACATTGTAACGCTTCCTACTCCCTTCTTCTACATTGTAACACTCAGTACTCCCTTCTTCTACATTGTAACACTCAGTACTCCCTTCTTCTACATTGTAACACTCCCTACTCCTACCTTCTAACGCTCTTCCCTTGTATTGGATACATTGCTCACATCTGATACAAAGTAACTTGTGATGTTTTCCAAACACTGTCCCTGTATCCGTAGTCTTCCTTACATTTGGATAAGTGAGCGCTCTCCATACTTTCTACTTCTTCCAAACAGGAAACTTTTGGAAACAGAACTTACACATTATCAGTTGTTGCTTTCGCCAACCTCTCTGCGCCACATTTTATCTCTGCTTTATAGATACGTTCCGTTTTTTTTTTCTATACATTTTCCAACAATCGTGACATTGTGAGTGTGAATCCATGGCTTGTGCCGGAGATAATTGTGGGCAGCTGTCTGGGGAGATAATTGTGCGGCCCCCTGAGTTATCCGCGCGCCTCTCTCGTTACGACCTCATCATTGTTAGAAGAGAGAGCGATGGCACCGGTGCGGGGCTCCACCACAGCTGTCTCTTCTCCATCACCTGTCATATCTGTCTCACGTGGAGCGCTCACTCACACTCATATCGCATTACAGCCCCCCACCCTTAATGTTTTTTTAGTCATTGTATACAGATGTTACTATCTGCACTGCTACCAGTGATAATTTGGGTTTGTGTTTTACGTAAGTTCGTTCTTCAATGCGAATTATAATTGATAATTAGAGGGGGTTATAAATATTTTGTGGATATTTTACAGAACCCTTTTTTTCTGCTCCAAATCCCCTGTATAATTGTAGTTTTGCCACCACTAGAGGGAGCTCACTACAAGGAACAAGGATACTGGGGCAGATTTACTTACCCGGTCCATTCGCGATCCAGCGGCGCGTTCTCTGCGGTGGATTCGGGTCCGGCCGGGATTTATTAAGGCAGTTCCTCCGCTGTCCACCAGGTGGCGCTGCTGCGCTGAAGAGCATCGGAACGCACTGGAGTTCACCGAGCCGGGCTGAGTGAAGGTAAGTGCAATTTTTGCGACACATTTTTTTTTTAAATGTGGCGCTTTTTCCAAATCCGTCGGGTTTTCGTTCGGCCACGCCCCCCGATTTCCGTTGCGTGCATGCCGCCACTGATGCGCCGCAATCCAATCGCGTGCACCAAAATCGCGGGGCAATTCAGGGGAAATCAGCGCAAATCGGAAATATTCAGTTAACACGTCGGGAAAACGCGAATCGGCCCCTTAGTAAATGTAGCTCAAATGTACCCCCTAGTGGTGACTCTAAGCAGGCAGGATTTCATTCTTGTCTATGCAGAGGTTTTTGGAGCTCTGAATCAGGAAAATTTGAGTTCCACATATCATCACACAGAATCTGCACAGAAAATTGAATTTACACTTAACCTGATGATCAAGAGAGGAATGGAAGTTGTTGGTATTGGTTGGCACTTCTAATAGTCATGTGACATTTACACAATGGTACATAGGAGGAAATTTAAAGTACAATTTTTGGAACAGTAAGAATGATTTTTTTACAGATTATTGTGTTCCCATACGGGGATATTGTTATATAAAGGTCAATTTCGGATAAGTTTCAGATGCTTCAAGGCAAAACCTCAAAACGGCACCATACCATAGACAGTGTGGCTCACACAGAGGACATGTGGCCGACCTCCCAGGACAGTGGGATAGCGCCAAGTTCCGGGACAATTGGGAGGTCTGTGGTTGCAGTCCTGTCCCTAGTGACCTATGACTGTGCAGTTGAGAAATCCTAAATCAACAATTATTTGTCCCAAAATGCATCACACTGCTGCACTCAAAGTGCAATCCAGCAAAAAGATTGAGGTTTCTAACTACTAGGGTAAAGTGGGATCCTTAAAGGGAATGTGTGACCGTGCAGTCTGCAGCCAGGGTTAGATATTGTCTAATATATGGATTTACATTCCAGGATTGTATCTTTTCCAGGTTCACTTGGAGTGTGTACTCACACTGCTGTGTTCTGTGCTCTCTGCAGACAGTGTATGTTCACTGGAGGGATGTGCGATCTTAACTTTGTGCATGTTGTTTGTAGCAGCAGGACTGTGATATATGGATTTATAGGGGATGTGTTATGCTCACACTGTGCTGCTCTTAACTATAAATTAACTTTATTCAGTTTACGCTGAATTAGGCTACTGTTTTATTACTATAGTAGGCACTCAGAGTAGGAGCTTTAGAGCAACTCATTTCAGAGAGCACAGAGCACAGCAGTGTGAGGACACATATTTACTATAAATCCATATTTCACCGTCATTCTGCTACTATCAACACTAAGGTATTATTACAAATCTTTCCAGGGGCAACACATAACATTATCTGTAAAGAGCATAGAGCACAGCAGTGTGAGGACACAACCTCAGTGCACTTGGAGAAGCCATGATTCTAGATTGAATCCATAAACATTATCTGTAGAGAGCACAGAGCACAGCAGTGTGAGGACACATCCTCAGTGCACTTAGAGAAGCCACAATTCTAAAAGATAAATCCTTATATCACAGTCCTGCTGCTACCAACAACATACACAAGGCCTGGTTACACATCTCTCCAGGGATAATGCATAACACTGGCTGCAGTCAGTCCGATTGGGTTCATTCTAGACCCCCCCTCACCAGTACCGAGGATCAGGAATGGGGTGTTATGGGAATGATGGTGTTTTTACAATAGTGATGAACGTTTGATGGAGATGTATGGGAGAGATCAGGGTTACATCTGATTATCATTAGTATCTATGACCGGCAGTACAGGAATCCGTCCGCGTTCCCAAGACGTCCTGGGAAAGTAAGAGGAAGCCTCTCAGATCTGTGCAACAAAAGAGAACTGATTGCACCCCCAGAATTGTTGTGTTTCCATTGAGTTGTGTTAATGTTACTGTAAAATCCTGGAGCTGAGAATCGTGATTATCCTGTGCGCTCCGCCAGCGGGGTCCAGATGGGGAGGATTTGCCTCCATAATGGATTCTTTTGATGAAACATCTGGGGTGTCCGCTGCACTCCATACACATCCATGAACACAACCACAATTATTGTCATTTTTTTTTATTGTTTCCCTTTGTTTGAATACAATTTAGATTCTTGTATCTGTCATCTGCCGCCTCTGCTACTACAAGCGTTTGGAGTATAATTCTGTGCAGCTCTTAAAGGGGCAACTCAAGTATATTGATGAATTATCCATAGCATAGAGCAGTGATGGCGAACCATTTAGAGATCAAGTGCCCAAAATGAGACCCAAAACACACTGGCTTTTCCCAAAGTGCCAACACGGCAATTTAGGCAGTAACAAACCAGAATTTTTGTGCTCAAATCTGACCCTGTCCACGTCTTCTCGCTCTTCGTACAGGACCAAGCAGCACAGGATGGGTCACTTTAAAATAGCAGGGCACTACTTGGACTGCCTGAGACTGCAGGAAGGTGCCATGTCTGGCAAACTCTGAGACAGCCCGCGTGCCCACAGAGAGGTCTCTGAGTGCCATCTCTGGCACCAGTGCCATAGGTTCGCCACCATTGGCATAGAGCATCAGGTAGGAGGTTGGGGTCCCCCCATAGATCTCTAGGATTCCACTGAGGGCCACTGTGAACCCAAGGAATAACAGCTCCTTTCTAACTCTAGTGGTCAAGCTAGGTAACAGCTCAGCTATTCTGTGAAGATTTCTGTGAAACTGTGGGGGTCTCTGTCGGATGTCAGACCATAAACAATCTGATATTGATAACCAAAAGATAATTCATTAGTATGACAAAGCTGGAAACCCCCTTTAAGGTGGCCACACGTGAGACAAATGTCATGCAAACCAACTGCATTTGGTGGAAGCAAACATCTAATGCAAGGATCATGTTCCTTGGGTGGTGACCCTACACTAGAGGTGTCTTACAGAAGATTATTTTTCTCTTCCCATTGAGTACACATGCTTACTTGGCTCGGGTTTCAAGAAGTCTTCTTCTGGCCACTCTAAGTACGAACACCAGGTGCTTCTTTGGTAGTAGTAGAGCATTTGAAGGTATCTAACCATGGTTCTCCGGAATAGAAGGACGGATAATAGCAGGAGTATCAGATCCGAGACCTCAGTGTGTCGGTAAAGCGCTCAAGATGAGAGGAGCATCTCAAGGTCTTGGTCACCACTAGTTCAGGTCCAGTGCCCAAAGCTGTTGTACACCAAAGATATCCCACCCAATGACCACTGTATGAAAAGCTTCATGACTAATCCATCCTGAAGGTCACCACCACCATCTTGTAGACATCCTCTCCAAGGTGACATCACCGTGCATGTCCAACAATTCGCACTGTTTCAGGTTCGCATCAGGAGATACATCTAATTGTACTCATTTGTCTTTGGGTTTGAAATTGGACTTGGCGTCCTGCCAGCAGAGGGACGTCTCCCCGGGGTCTGGAGCGGTCCGAGGATAAGCTGTTATATAAATGCATTTAAAGGCTTAACGCAAAAGGAGATTACGGGAAGGTAATAACATTCCTGCCGGCATCTGGATGCAATTGGAATAGACAGATAAAGAAATATCCAGACTATTAGTTACACGGAACGTATGGAGCAGACCAGGGCAGAACCCAGCAGCTGGAGCCAAAATATCTCCCAGAACTTCCACCAGGGTTTGTGGGATGGGGAATATTGTCATACTATTCTCTCCAAGGGAACCACAAACCAAGTACTGGTCTGCACGGGTCTGTATTGGTGGAAGAAGCTGGGGTTGATAGGACTCTGGGTTATTTTGGTCGAAATCATTGCCAGTTGCCAATAACACAGTCATTTGGGGGTGGCTTTGGATATGTCCCCTCTGGAAGACCTCCCCAAACCTCCCCATCGATATTCTTGATTTCTGTTCCTATGTTTTGGGATCCTGTAGGTAAGATCTAACATGGGTGATGCCAAACCCAACGCCAAAGAGCCTTATTCCATAAACTGTGTATTGGTCTGTACTGGTGGAACAAGGAAGGTTGGGTTGATATCTCAAATTGAGGACCATCTTGGTGTAACCCATTTGAGTCCACAGTAACCCAACTCGGACACATTGGGGCAGATTTACTTACCCGGTCCTGTCGCGATCCAGCGGCGCGTTCTCCGTCGAGGATTCGGGTCTTCCGGCGATTCACTAAGGTCGTGCACCCGATGCCCACTAGGTGTCGCTGCTGCGCTGAAGTCCGTCGGAGTTCACTGAAGTTCACTGTCCTACCCTGGGTGCAAGTAAGTACATGTCAAGCGACACTTTTTTTTTTTAAAAAATGCGGCGGCTTTTCCGAATCCGTCGGGTTTTCTTACGGCCACCCCCCCCCACGATTTCCGTCGCGTGCATGCCGGCGCCGATGCTTCACAATCCGATCGCGTGCGCCAAAAACCCGGGGCAATTCAGGGAAAATCGGCGCAAATCGGAAATATTCGGGTAACCCGCCGGAAGAATGCGATTCGGGCCCTTAGTAAATGACCCCCATGTTCTTGGATGATAGCTATGGATAGGAAGCCTACAAAGAAGTCTCCTAGCTATGGCAGACATTTCTATCCCCCAGATGGAGGCCGTCCAGCACCTTCCACATCAATAATGGATACACCCTGCAATTTTCTTGGGAAGATCTTTCATGGGTGATGTCCATCCCAAGACCCAAAACAATGTTTTATTTATTTTTCAAGGGAAATCCATATGTTTGTTATGACCTCTTCATTATTGAAATTAGTGGTGTCTTATTTCATGGCCCCCCCAAAAAGTTACATTTTTTTAGGTTTTTTTGGACAAATTGGATAGCCAACTTGCACAGAATTGCTGTTAGAATTAGACGGATATGGATAGGTGCCAGGGCTCTTATAGAGTCTGCACTTTATATGGCTGTTGGATGACGTGAAACCCTAAAACACCAATTTGTATGCACATGCACTCTTCACCTCGCTGAGCATGCATGTCTTTGAATGGGTAGAGGGGATAGAACTTGGGCTAATCCCTGAAGAAAATAATGGGATTGTGCAAGTTGAAACCCCATTGTCTGATCTTCATCTCTACTGGGGTTTAACTAGGAAGCTACTTGGTTGCAGAGAGCTCAGAGCACAGCAGTGTGAAGACACACCCCCAGTGCACATGAGGAAGGCACAATCCTGGAATATAAATCTATTTTTCACAGTCCTGCTGCTACAAACAACATACACACTAGTATGAATTCCCATCTTTCCAGGGGCAATACCTAACACTGGCTGCAGTCTGTATGGTCACGCCTGCTGACAGGTTCCCTTTAAGCTGCTCAGGTTTGAACAAGGTTGTCATTGTGTTCTCCCATTGTCAGGGTGTCTTTGATGGCGTGCAGCCGCTGGTGACTGTAATGTCATATCATAGAATGTGCTAAACCCAGCGATGGCGGCGCCAGTCTTGTAACGTGACATCCGCCAGCCATTATTTTCGTACGGGTTGTGATTAGATCTGGAAAGGGTCAGAATTCATCGAAATTTGGCAGAACTCATTTCAGATTTTGACACAAACGTCTACACAACACAACGCCTTCATATTTAGGAGATGACACATGATAATACGGAGCCCGGCGCAGGCAGCGCCGCACGTCACTCCATCCACTGGTGAAAATTGAGGGTTTTTTTCAAAGAAATTTAAGAATTACAATGTTCAGTCTGTCATGAAAATGACTTTATACAACAGATCTCAAAAAGATGATAGAGTTTGTGTGACCAGTATATATTATTATGGCCATGCCAGATTTTTGCCGAGGTTTGCATAAAAAAGTGTCTTTGAAACTTCCACATTATAATATTTATCATTATTATTATTATTATGTTTATGCACCACAATTGGCTCAGTTGCATTTTGTCCCACACAATTGAAAACTGTGCGCCTACGTGGGCATGTTGGTGTGTGCTCCTAGTTTGCACCACATTTATGACTGCAGAATAGTGAGTGCAGCTCTGGAGACAATTTGGGAAAGTTGGCAAGTATTCTTCGTTCTGATAATGCCCTAGGCCTGGAAGATTCCTGTGGAATGGGGGTTCTTGTTGTCAATTTTCATATAGTGGGTCCAACATGCGATGGAATGGAAGGACAGGGAGCCACAATGTCTGCTGCCATCAAGAGTAACATGACGCAAACCTCAATGAGTCACCGAACATCGAAAAAGTAAGGGGGCGCTACGCTCCGGTACAATGATAGATGTATAATAAAGCAATATAGCATAGTGTAATATGATAAGGAAGCTTGGCACCCATTCTGTATACCCCTCTGCTTTACTGATTTTCCTTGGTCAAACTTGCCGTTGTTTAATCCCGCCCCGAGGGGAAAAACAATCTTAACCTGCCTAGAGCAACCCCGTGGGTTCCCACCCCCCTGCACTAAAATTATTGAACATGATTGCATTAAAATTCACTAAATCATGGGGACCCAGTGGGCCCGTGGTGATCCGCCCCAATTTAGTGTCTGATGTGCCCCTGTGGGAACAGTACTGGAAGTACAGTTGAAGTAGCAAATAACTTTGGAATTTCGATTCAACTTCTGGAAACCTCTGACAATATGGATTCCCTCGGATTTCGAGTGGTGAGAGAATGTTTAGTAGTCGGGATTAATGGGTGGGGAAGGAGGAGGAGACCCCACAATGTCCTGGTTTTTTCACACCTATACCGGACCATGCATAAAGGGAAGCTCCGAAGCCAATCCACGTTGTTTATGACCCCCCGGGATGAGCTCTGCTCCGTCTCATCTCAAATCCAACGTCCCACCGTGATGGATCGGACAGTCCTGGAGGAATGATCCCGGGTTCTCGGTGAAAATATTCCTCCCAGCGAGGGTCAGCGGGATATAAAATGATCCAGGCATCGGGGAGGATGGTTATGTTGTCGGGGCCAGCTGGCTGCGCTCCCCCAATGTATGCTGCCCGGCAATCTGTCACTCCGCGGCGCAGAACACTTGCTCTGACATTTTACGACGTCTCCGATAAAGCGTCCGCTCTCTCTCAATCTCAATCTTTCCCAAGTCTTTTAAATCTCCTATGAGGCATCGATCCTTTCTATTTGTGGGATCGGCTTTTCGTGAGGTCGTCAGTGCTGCGGCGAGTTGCCAAAGGTAGAACCTTAGATGTCCTCAGCTGGGACACGTAGATGAGGACTGGTCTCAAGACCTTGAAAGGTGTTATGAGGAGGGATGGTAGGGTGTCACTGTGCTGCTCAACAAGTACTGGGACACTAGGGGGAGGGCCAAACTCCGGAGATAATAGGGCCGGGAACAAAAATACCGGCACAATAGAGGGCAGGGACACAAAATATCCCCCAAATATCAGGGAGCAGGACAAAAAGACAATGTTTACTAAAGGAAGGAGGGGCACAAAAACTGATTGGCATAATAGAAGGCGGGCACAAAAAACTATTGGCCATAATTAGAGGCGGGGCACAAAAATATTGGTCATAATAGAAGGAGGAGGCACAAAAAAAACACTATTGGCCATATAGAAGGCGGGGCGCACACAACTTGGCAGTCATAGAAGGAGGGGCACAAAAAACTATTGGCCATAATAGAAGGAGGGGCACGAAAAACATATTGACGATTAGAAGGAGGGGCACAAAAAACTTTGCCGTAATGAAGGAGGGGGCACAAACTATTGCAGTAATAGAATGGCGGGCACAAAAATATTGGCCATAATAGAGGAGGGGCACAAACTATGGCCGTAATAGAAGGGGGGCCACAAAAAATTGGCCATAAGAGAAGGCGGGGCACAAAACTATTGGCCGTAATTAGAAGGAGGGGCAAAAACTATTGGCAGTAATAGAAGGAGGGGCCACAAACTTATGGCCGTAATCGAAGGCGGGGCACAAAACTCTTGGCCATATAGGAAGGCGGGGACAAATATTGGCAATAATAGAAGGGGGGCACAAAAAAATGTCATAAAAGGGGGCATCTTGAGGAAGTTTTGGGCCGGTGTTCCTTGGTATTAGATAAGGGCTTAGACATTCCCTTTGGCCTCACGGGATGGCCAGTGGATATGCTCAACAAATACTGTGAACCAGGGGATGTCCGGGACTCAAAAATACCACAACAAGACGGGCAGGACACTAAAAAAAATTGGTCTGTAAGGGAAGAAATCAGCATGGACCATATAGATGAGAGCTGAGTTTCGAAAAAACCTTGGACATCTTGCAGCTGGGTATGGAAGACACGGTGCTGATATCCCATCGGCAGAGGGGGGCAGACTTCAAAAATACCTAGTTATAGAAGGGAGGGCAAAAGTTTATCGAGGAGCAGGGCTAAAAATTAGCAGGCATTTATGCAAATAAGTTGCGGGTGCACCAGGGGCGGAAGCCATGTTCTTGTGCACGTTTGTTTTCTCCAATGTCGCCAATTCCCATTTAGATTTTTTTTTGTTTTTTTGGGGTGGGAACAAACCCCCCCCAAAAAAGGGGATTGAAGTCTCTTGCAGTGAACAATGTATAGAAAGAAGAAAAGGGAGGAGCATCACACAACCCCCCCCAAAAAAAAACAACCCCGAATAATAAAAAGTGAATCTCTCAAAACTTTTAGAAAGGGATTTTACTTTCTTAAAGTTTTAATTGAAGAGGATGTCAGGGCATTAGCCCCTCTTAAAAGGGGATGTTAAGGCCCCGTACCAATAAACTGAGTCTATTACAAATTTACTATTCTTTTCACGATTCTAAGGTATTCAGGGGGAAGATGCAGACGTTATTCCCTGGTTTTATCCCCCTGGATCCAGTCATATCACCATATTACAACTTATCCCAATGGTGATGTGAGACTGAACCTGGCAGCCGCTCACAGCGTGACCACACACAGCAGGACGCGTCAGGTCCTGTGTATGACTCATCTGAACACCTATCCAATAAGCTCACGGTTTATATGCTGTGCTCCGCTATCTAGTAATATGTGACAGTTTGGAACGAGTGGCAACGTGTGTGACCGCCACCGGCCAAAATCTAATAATGTCTGGAGCAGCTCGTGTGAAGGAGATAAATACACGGAAATCTTCTCTAAGAGATGCAGGGATTCCTCTACTAACCAGGTGCCTAAGGGTACGAGGGTTTTGCTTTGTTTGTGTTTTTGATTTTTGTTTGTTTTGCTGTTTTGTACATACATGCACTAATCTTCGTATAATGATCCAGAGAACTGCACTCACTATTTGTTGGTTTGCAGTCACGGCTTGTGTACATACATGCATACCTTACCTGTACTGATACTGACGTTACATCCTGTATTATACTCCCAGAGCTGCACTACTTTCTGGCCGCTGGTGCAGGTCCCCAGTGGTACATACGATGAACAATTCTATCCTGTACTGATCCTGATTACACCTGATTCATAACAAAGCCCGATGTACTCACTAATTTGCTGCTGGTGCATTTCCACTGTGTATATACATGGCATTACTTAGCCTGTAACTGATCCCGAGTTAACCATCCTGTATATCCACCAAGAGCTGTCACTCACTATTTGCTGCTGTGCAGGTCACTGTTGTACCTACATGACATCATTCGTGTACTGATCTTCGAGTTCAATCCTGTACTTATACTCCCGAGCTGCACCACTATTCCTGCTGCTGTGGCAGCATCGTGGTACATACATGACATTACTTTACCTTACTGATCCTGAGTTACATCGCGTATTAACTCCAGAGCTGTCACTCACTAATTCTGCGCTGGGTGCAGTCACTGTGTACAACAGGACATACATATCCTGTATGATCTTAGCTACCCATCCTATATACCCCAGAGCTGCACTCACTATTCATGCTGCTGGTGCCCAGTCACTGTGTATATACATACATTACTTTATCCCTGTACTGATCGAGTTACATCTGTATTTACCCAGTAGCTGCAACCTAACTAGTTCTGACTGCTGGTGTTGCCAGTCACTGTGACATACATGACTACTATCCGTACTGATCTGATTCTCATCCTGATATACCCCGAACTGCACTCACACTTTCTGCTGCTGGTGCAGGTCACTGTGTACATACATGACATTACTTACGCTGTACTGATCCTGAGTACATACCTGTATTATACTCCAGACTGCACTCACTATTCTGCTGCTGGTGCAGGGCACGTGTGTTTATGCATGACTTCTTTCCTTACTGATCCTAGTTACATCGTATTCTTACCCCAGATCTGCACTCACTATTTGCTGGTGCAGTTCACGTGTACATACATGACATTATTAGACTGTACTGATGACTGAGTTACATTGTATATACTCCAGAATCTGCCACTCACTATTCTGCTGCTGGTGCAGTCACTGTGCACATACATGACATTACTTATCCTGTACTTGCTCTGAGTTTACATCTGTATTATACCCCAGAGCTGCACACTCACTATTCTGCGCTGGTGCAGTAACTGTGTACATACATGACATTACTTATCCTGTAATGATCCTGAGTTACATCCTGTATTATACTCAGATCTGCACTCACTATCTGCTGCTGGTGCGTCACTGTGGCACAACCTGACATTACTTATCCTGTACTGATCCTGAGTTGCATCCTGGTAATTATACCCAAGAGCTGCACTCACTATTCTTGCGCTGGTGCAGGTCACTGGTAACATAATGACATTACTTATCCGGTACTGATCCTGAGTTACATCTGTATTATACCCAGATCTGCACTCACTATTTCTGCCTGCTGGTTGCGTCAACTGTGTACATACACGATCATTATATACTGTACTGATCCGAGTTAATCCTGTATTATACTCAGATCGCACTCACTATTGTCTGCTGCTAGGTGCAGTCACGTGCACATACAGACATCTTATCCTGTATGATCCTGAGTTGTCCATCTGTTTATTACCCCAGAGCTGCATCACTATTCGCTGCTGGTGCAGTCACTGGGCACATACATGACATACTTCTGTACTGATCCTGAGTTGCATCTGTAATATACCACCAGAGCTGCACTCCCATTCGTGCTGGCTGCAGTCACTGGTACATACATGTCATTACTTATCCTGTACTGATCCTGAGTTACATCCGGTATTTACCCAGAGCTGCAACACTATTGCTGCTGTGTGCCGTCACTGTACATACATGTACATTACTTATCCTGTACTGATCTGAGTGTACTCCTGTATTATACCAGAGCTGCACTCCTTTCTGCTGTGGTGCAGTCCATGTGTACCTACATGACTTACTTATTCCTGTAATAGCCTGAGTTATGCTGTTATACTACCAGAGCTCACTCACTATTCTGCTGGGGTGCGTCACTGGTACACTAATGACATTACTTATCGTGTACTGATCCTGAGTTACATCATGTATATAACAAGAGCTGCATCACTATTCTGCTGATGGTGCAGTCTGTGTAATACATGACATACTATCGTGTACTGATCCTGAGTACAATCCTTATTATCCACCAGAGCTGCACTCACTATTCTGCTGCTGGGTCACTGTGTACATACATGACATTACTTTCCTGGATGATCGAGTTACATTCCTGTATTTATACAGGATGCACTCACTATTGCTGCTGGTGCAGTCACTGTGGTAATACATGACATGCTTATCCTGTATGATCCTGAGTTACATGCTGTTTATACTCCAGAGCTGCACTCACTATTCTGCTGTGGTGCAGTCACTGTACATACATGACATTACTTTCCTGTACTGATCCTGAGTTACATCCTGTATTATACTCCAGAGCGCACTCACTATTCTGCTGGTGCAGATCACTGTGTACCTACATGACAGTAACTTATCGTGTACTGATCCTGAGTTACATCCTGTATTATTACCACAGAGCTGCTACTCCACTATTCGCTGCTGTGCAGTCACTGTGTACATACAGACATTACTTATCGTTGACTGATCCTGAGTTACATCCTGTATTATACTCCAGAGCTGCACTACTATTTGCTGCTGGCGCAGTGCACTGTGACATACATGACATTACTTTCGTGTACTGATCCTGAGTGTAACCTGTATCTATACCCCAGGCTGCACTCTCTTCTGCTGCTGGTGCAGTCACGGTGACATACTAGACATTACTATATCCTGTACTGATCCTGCGTTAATCTGTATTATACCCAGAGCTGCAATTCACTATTTGTGCTGGTGCCGTAGTCTGTGTACATACATGACATTATCTATCCTGTACTGATCCACGAGTTACATCCTGATTATACCCCAGAGCTGATCACTATTCTGCTGCTGGTGCCGTCAACTGTACTACATGAACATTACTTATTCATGTACTGAGCCTGAGTTAACACTGTATTTATACCCCAGAGCTGCACTCACTATTCTGCTGCTGGTGCAGTCACTGGGTACATACATGACATTACTTATTCCTGTACTGATCCTGAAGTTACATGCTTGATTAACTCCAGAGCGCACTCACTATTCTGCTGCTGGTGCAGTCAATGTACATACATGAACATACTGATCCGTACTGATCCTGAGTTACATCCTTTGATACTCCAGAGCTGCACTCGCTATTGCTGGTTTGCAGTCACTGTGTACATAATGACTTACTTATCTTGTAATGATCCTGAGTTACATCCGGTATTCTCCCATGTAGCTTTACTCACTATTCTGCTGCTCTGGTGCAGTCCACTGTGTACATACATGACATTACTTATCCTGTATGACCCTGAGTCTCATCCGTTTAACCGCAGAGCTGCACTACTATTCGTGCTGGGGGCAGTCACTGTGTACATACATGACATTATTTATACTGTACTGATCCTGAGTTACAATCCTGTATTATACCCCAGAGCTGCACTCACATTCTGCTGTGGTGCAGTCACTGTGGTACATACATGACATTACTTATCTCTGTACTGATCCTGAGTTACTTTCGTATTTACCCCAGAGCTGCATCCCACTAGATTTATGCGCTGGTGCAGTCATCTGTGTTACATTACATGACATTACTTATCCTGTACTGATCCTGAGTCAATCCTGTATATACTCCAGCGCTGCACTCACTATTCTGCGGGCTGTGCAGTCACTGTGTACATACATGACATTACTATGCCTGTAACTGATCCTGAGTTACATCCTGTATTATACCAGAGTGCACTCACTATTCTGGCTGCTGGTGCAGTCATGTGACGTAAATGACATTACTTATCCTGACTGATCTGAGTTACATCCTGTATTTACCCCAGAGTGCACTCACTATTCTGTGGTTGTTTGCACAGCCTTTTATACTCGTGTATCTGTAATTTATAATCACGCGCCTGAATGAACTTACTTATATTATTCATTACATAAAACGGTCAAAGCTGGCACTCAGGAGTCTGGAAAGTAGGTGACAACTGCACATGGACACTGGCAGCAACCTGTTCCAATTTGATGCTCTCAGTTTGGTATGGAGTTCCCCTCACCTCAGAACACCTGAAAAGATCTGGTCAACAAAGACTCAGGTTCGTAAGACGGTCATCAATCAGTGGCGGCTACGGACACAAGGCCGTGAGAACCTCCCTGGAGATCCATGAAAAACAGACCTGACTGAAGGGCTGCGCTCCGCGTGTACACACTGAGAAACACACGTAGTTCATAGTTGTTATCAGGTCATTGGTTTCAAGAGGGAAGTGTTTCAGGGCTGACAGTTATCAGATGCCTCATGTCCTGTATCCCAGGGGCAAGCCTGAGAGGGCAGCAGAGGGCATGTATTCCTGCCCTCAATCACAGTGTAACTACTAGCTCCGTGTGTGACAAGCTAAGAGCACAGCAGTGTGACGGACACCCACCAAGTGCAATGCAACAACCAGTGTTATGCTTTAGTCCTACGATAGATGTGTAATCACCTTTGTTCGTAAAAGCATGACTGCAAAAATATGGATTTATATGCCAGATTAACTCGGCGCGTGTGGCCTCCCACCTGCTGTGCTATGTGCCCTCGTAGCAGTGCTTAATGTATTGTCCCTGGTAGAAATGTGTATCAGACCCAACACTGCGTGCTCTGTGCCCTCTGTAGCCAGTGTGGTATTGGTCCCGGTTGAAAATTGGGCAATCAGACTTGTATGTGTTTGTTAGTAGCAGCAGGACAGTGAAGTATGGATTTATATTTTCAAATTAACTTGGGGTGTGTGTCCTCCCACTGCGTGCTTCGTCAGCCTGTTTAATCAGATCATTTGGAATGTGTTTGTTAGTACAGGCAGGATGTTGGAAATACGGCATTATATTCCAAGTTAACTTGGGGGGGTGTCTCCCACTGCTGTGTCTGGTGAGCGTTTTGAATCAGATCTTTGTATGTGTTGTTATTAGCAGCAGGACTGTGAAATAGGATTCAATTCCAAGATTAATTGGGGTGTGTCCTCCACATGCTGTGCTCTGTGTCCTCCTGCAGCAATTGTTTGTATTGTTCTGAGAAACGTTAAATCAAATCTTTGTATGTGATTTATCTAGCTCGCAGGACTGTGAACATATGGATTTTATTGTTCCAAGATTACTGGGGGGGGGTCACTCCCCTGCTGTGCTCTGTCAGACATTTTACTCAGATCTTTGTATGTGTTGTTAGTACAGCAGACTGTAATGTATTGATTTGTATTCCAATATTAACTGGGGGGGGGTGTCCTACCACTGCTGTGCTCTATGCCTCTGCAAGCCAATGTTATTTATGTCTCTGGATAAAAGTTAATCAATTTTGTCGATGTTTGTTAGTAGCAGCAGGACTGTGAAATACGATTTATTTCAAGATTACTTGGGGTGTGTCCCTTCCACTCTTCTGTGCCTCTTTGGCATGTTCAATTTCAGATCTTTGTATGTGGTTGTTAGTAGAAGCGGACTGGATATATGGACTTTTATATTCCAAGATTAATCAATGTGATGTCTTGTCCCTGAGAAAACGTTTATCAGAATTTCTAATGTGTGTTTATTAGCAGAGCGGACTGTGAATATGGATTATTGTTCCAAGACTAACTGGGGGTATGTCCTCAACACTCCTGTGCGCTTCGCTTCTGCCATCAGTGGTTATATATTGGTCCCTGCGAGAAATGTGTAATCATAGCTTTGTGTCTGTTGTTAGTGCAGCAGGAGTGGTGCAATCTTATAATGTTGATTTGTATATACTACATAACTATCATGCGTTCATGATTTTACTGGACTGGCACAATCTTCCGGCACTGGTCAACTAAAAGCTATAGATGACAAAGCAAATATCTCTACTTTGGAAATCACCCGCACGGTCAGGCGATGACATCTTTTCCCAGAATGCTCTACACATGACAGTCAAAGATAACAAGCTCACTCGCAATGCAGCACTCTTCATCAGCGGCGGCGCTAAAGGTTTACCCTTTCAGCCGTCAGTAATGGTCCTGTCCCATACAGCGCATGACACTCGTTAATGGCGAGCCAGCCCAGTCTGACGCGTCGGCTCGTCCAGAACATGCGTGTCATGCGGACGTGCTGCCAGGTGTACAGACAAGTGGATTATTTCATGTTACATCCTCGAATTTTTCGCATGCACACCGGGACCTGGACTCTGCTGCACTTACAAATTCTGAACAGATCTTGCTGGAATATTTAGAGGGTTTTTTTAAGTATTTTAACTGGAAATATAATCATATACATACAATTGGTCAATGTTACAGTTCTCAGATTGGCCCTAGAGGTCAGTAACAGGAGGGCAAGTCTCTTGCTTACACCTGCTGCTAAACAAAACATATCACCAATATATTGGATTTCTAGAGACTAAAACGTGTCTGGCATGAATAAAACATATTACATGAATTACGTGTGTCTCATTGTCATTTAGGGGGCTATCACATCATCAGGAGGGAGAGCGATTGTATCCCAACTGGCAGAGTGACCTCTAATATTAACTCCATTAGTATAATGTAGATTCAATATAGTGTTCAAGGAGTATGAAAGTAACAATCTAATCGTTCTAAATTTAGATTGTGGAAGCAGCGTGGTCTCCAGCAGCCCAAGAGGGTTTCAGAAGATATGGCTGCATATGTCGGGAGCTGGCGCCATGATGTTAAGAAAGTCGGAAGAGTTCATCGAGTGGTTTGCTGGGTACACAGTCAGTAGTATTTCAGAAGACTCATATCCCTCACCACCATAATTAACCACTGAGCAGTATACGCAGGTATGAGGACGCCTAAGGGTGGTGACACACGTGGCGTTGTTTTAGGCCGTTTTTAGTGCGTTTTCAGATCGGAAAAAAACCCATGCGTTTTGAAAAATTAACGAATGGTTTTTTCAGCCTTGTAAACGACTACTACTAAAAACGGACCAAAAAACGGCCTAAAGCATGTGGTGGGGCACAGTGGCGTTTTACCATCTTTTAGGCTGGTTTTTAAGCAGTTGTTAAAAAAAGCCATTCTTTTTTTTGGAACGCATCAGTTGTTGACCGTTTGTCCCCATTATTTTAATTAAGATAATTGACAAACGGACAAAAACTGACAAAAAACAGTAAGCAGTTTTACAAAAATGCATGTGTTTTTAGATGCTTGTGGGCACATTACTAAGGGGTCCGAATTCCCTTTTTCGCCGGGATTCACGACTATTTAAGATTTGCCGCCGCATTTAAGTGGGTTTGTTGGCGCACGCAATCAGATTTTGGCCACAAACGCGCCATGCAACACAAAGCGGGGGAGCCGGGTCCGAGACAAACCGACTGCATTCGGACTGAGTGCGGGATTACAATTCAGTTGTGCAAGCAAGCAACTTACAGCACCAGAAAACAAGGCGAATCTGGGGGGACCTCAGCGGGGAAAACGTGACCATACAGATATCGTGGCGCAGGATCTTAGTGATACCCGCCACAGCGCCATGTACTAAGACAATGCGACAATGCACAGGTAAGAAGAAGGTGAAAACTCCGGGGACCTGAGGGGAGGGAAAGTGACACATGCAGGATATGGTGGCGGATCTTAGTGACTCCCGCACAGTCGCAATTATACACGGAAGCCAATGCACTTACATGCTCCAGGAAGTAAGAAGGTGAACTCCTGGGCCTGAGCGGGATGGAGGGAATGACACAAGCATGATTCGGCGCGGATCTTAGTGACTCCCCGCACAGCGTCATATACACGGACCAATGCAACTTACATGCACAACCAGGAAGAAGAGGTGACTCCTGGACTCGGAGTGGGAAGTGGACACATCGCAAGGATATACGCGGATGCATGATTTAGTGATCCCCGCACAGCGCATTATACCGGACAATGCACTTACAGGCACTTCAGGAAGAGAAGGTGAACTCCGGGGACCGAGCATGGAGCGAACTGCGCTGATATCGGACCGCATCATTTGTGGACTCCTGCACAACGCCATATTAACCTCGGACAATGCACTTTAATTGCACCAGGAAGAAGGTGAAACTCGGACATGAGCCAGGGAAGCGACACATGCAGTGTATATGGTGCAGGATTTATGACTCCTCGCAAATCATATACAACGAAAACTGCCTACAGCGCAGGAAAAAAGAAGAAGAAGGTGAACTCCTGGGAACCGTAGTGGGGAAAGCGACACATGCAGGATATCGAACTCAGGATCTTAGATGATCCCCGCACCAGCAGCATTATACACGACAATGCATTACATGCTCGGGAAGTAAGAAGGGTGAACTCCGGGGACCTGAGCGGGGGAAGTTGACACATGCAGGATATCGGGCAGATGCTAGGACTCCCCGCACAGCGCCATTTACACAGGACAATGTACCTTACATGCAACCAGGAAGAAGAAGGTGAACTCGTCGGGACCTGAGGGGGACGAGCGACAACAGGTCATGATTCGTGCACACGGTCTTGAAGAATCGCGGCCCAGACTTTATCCTATCGGAGAACGCACCTCGGTCATCGCGACAAGACCAGGGTAAGTAAATCTGCCCCATTGGTTTTAACGGGTCTCTCAAAAAATGGATCCTGAGAAACGAGTTCAAACGCAAGTGTGCACACCCTAATCCGTCTGTGTGTGGGTACGTCATGGACTGTCCCCATTGGAATAGTGGTATTTAGGGGCAGGTGGCGCTTCCCTTTGGTTGTTCGGGACGATGCAACCAACTGGTAAACACAAACTAGTCAACCTATGACCCCTACCTGTGCATGACAAAATTAAGCTCATAGAAAACTGAACGTTAGTACACAATCCAGTGCCCTCATGTTGTGGGCCTCAGATTGTTTACACCATTACATACAAAATTCGTTTAAATTTTTACAATGATATGTAGAATGAATACAATTATTTAGCACAACCAATCAAGCGCAGCTTTCATTTTCCCAGAGAAGCTGTTAGATCAAAGCTGGCTTTAATGGTTCTTAGCTAGCAATGAGTATTCACAATATTTATAATGCGGCCTAAAACCGCTTCAGACTATCTCAATTGAGTTCGTGGGTTTTTCATAAGTACCATGTGGTTGCTTATGAATATTGTCTATGGACTCATAGAAAACCAATCAGTAATCGCTTATCATTTTGCACAGAAGCAGCTGAGGCAGATGAAAGATGGAATTTTGATTGGTTGTGTTAGAATATTTTTAGTAATTTTGGCCTAAACGCCAGACTCAGACTGAGCTCACTGTGTTTTGTTGTGGGTTTTTTTGAGTTGTACACATAGTTTGTTAATGGAATATTCTCTAGATAAATGCCCTTAGTAACCACTCGACGATCAGCTTTCATTATTCAAGCCTAGCTTATTAGATCAAAATTTGTGCTTCGTTGGTTTTGCGATGCAGCATATATAGGGGACTGATTCGATACCGAATGTCGGAGGTTAAACTGTTTAAGTTCCCGCCCATGAAACCATCAGAGACTCAGCTTCATTTCCCCACGCTGTTTATACAATTAAAAGTTGAGCTCTGATGGGTTCTCCAGTTTTCACCTCAGACACTTCTGAATAATCTCCCCCCTATAGGTCTAAGTCAGACAATTTAGTAAATGAGGCCTGTCCGTTTTCCGAACTCTCCATACATGGGCAACTTTTCTCCTCGTTTCCCCTCAACCCAATAATAGCTCAGTTTCATTTCCGAGCGGTTTTAGGAGATGAAAGCATGTCTGATTGGCTGATGAAGGTTAACCACATCAGACATTTCTGAAAACGATTGGCCGTTACAGAGCCTGTGTCTCTCTATTATGTGGGGTTTTTCATGATACTTTTCACGATTAGAAAACAATTCCTCCTTGAGAAATAGCCAGAGGTGTCCGGCGGTCCACCATTACATTACTCATTGCAGTCCGTGCGGCGCTCTTAGCAGCCGTTGATGAGATGTCTTCAGAATCCATTCTCGACATATTTCCATCCTCCCAAATACTGCACCACTCAAGCAGCTGGGAAAGGGTCAATTTCAGAATAATTCTACAAATCATAGATATCGATTAAAGGAGGGTAATGTAGGGTTGATTTCTAATGAAACAGCGCACACCTGTTTCCTTGGGTGGTGCTGTATGCAGCTCAGACTCACCTAGGGCTATAAAGACCAAGAGGGAGACTGCTGGATTCTCTGGGGCCAAGTTCTGATATGTTGGTGAGGTGGAGGCATAGGGTGACATCGTTACTTCCTGTAGATGTGGATACCCGCCAGTGCTGGGTCAGCGCAATGTCCTGTTCTGGGTACCACTTCCGGACCCCCATAGTGGTTACTCGATCCGATATATCTATGATTGATCCAGGAACTAAATCACAGACCAGCTGTCTAATTCCCAGTGTGGAGGGTCATTGATTCAGGTTACGGTGGTCATTGTATACTGTCAGAATGTCATTGGCCCATTCTTATCTGGGATCTTAGTTGCCAAAAGATGTTGGGTGAAATCATTCAAGATTCTCTTTGATATTCAAGAGAACGCAGGTCTTACCCACTACGAAGCCCCCACAGGAAGGAGGTATGCCTGCATAATTCTCTTAAGGTTAAACTCACCCCATACCTATAAAAAACAAATCTCCTTCGAGTCAGGCCAATAACTCTTCTCACTCCGATTATGTCAACATGTGAGGTGCGTCAAGGTTTACTGATTTGCAGGGTGAAGCGTCAATTCAGAAGCCCTTCTTCTATCTAATAGCACCTAAACATGCTGCCGGTGACAGACCTGGGAAACTACAGGCTGTTAGGTGTGGTAAAAATGTTATCAAAAATTAGGGCGAACTGGATTCATTTATTAATTACACCGACTTGGGGACATTTGACTAACCGCGTCGGAGGAGATACCCGAAATGCATTAGCCCAGCGTAGCAATGCATGGCAAGTCGCAGGGCTTGCGCACAATTTTTAAGTTTAAATCCTGTGGTTGCCGAATCTGAACTGAGATGGCCCGACGGTCGCGCCACCCCCCTATTTGTTGCATGAAAGCGCCGTTGATGGCGACACAATCTGATTGCGTTGTGACCTGGACACAATCTCCTACAAAAATACCTGTCCACGGCCCTTCAATGTTAGGATCACCCCAGTATTTCGACACATACCAGGGACAAGCAACCAAAAACGAGAGCGTACAGTTCAGAGCATGGGGGGAAGGACTGAGAAATAAAAAGTGGGGGTGGGGGCTGGAAGGAATAGCGATCTGGCATGTGGGAAAGATAGATGAACACTAGGTGGGGTTGTGCAGCAGAAATATGTAGGGGGCGAAATGGAGTCGGGTCCTTTTAGACATGCTGGCGACCTGTCCATTATCGTATGAGATCGGCTGGCGGCATCCTGGTACGGGGCTCTTTGACATTCCGTCTCCCATGATACCATCTGCACTCTCCGCCGGCAGCGCCCTGCTGACGTCTGAGGACTGGGCTCCAGGCTTGCCACTCCCCCAGCCCGGCCCAATACTGCCTCGGATCTCCAGCCACCATCACGTGTCTGCAGTATCCGCCGGCCCGTTCACCCCATTGCTGCCCGTGGTGCCTGCCGGATGCCACACCATGCTGCAGTAACATGCCCGCCGGCCCGGGTGCCCCCCGTGCTGCCACATCACCCATTCCTGACGATGACCATACTCCCTATCCGAAACTGCATGAGCCCACCGTGTCCCCCCTTCCCCGTCTCTCTCCAGCCTAATACCCCCCCTGCCCCCACCGGACGATAGCATGCATTGGTTTGACACATGGCGGTACGTCTGTATGCATTTTGTACTACATGGCGGGGCACAGTGTATGCATTTTTGTACTATACATTGGCGCAACACTGTTATGCACTTTTGTACTACATGAACGGCACCATCTGCACGCATTTCTGTACTAATGGCGGCACACTGTGTCATTTGTTACTACATGACGGCACACTGCATGCATTTTGTACTAATTTACCAAACCAATACGTGATGGATAAAAGTCTGGACACTCCCTGTCCTCTTATGGCTTCACTTAGGCGCAGAAAGGCATTGGTTCACCGGTGACACTGACTGCGCACATTTTAATGATATATACACAGAAATTCCCACTAAATTGGGGTTTCCGGCAGGACAAGCTGTGCTTCACCAGGATGCTGGTCGGTCCACAGACCTGGGGCGGGAGGGGCTCTCACAGAATATTCACTTAATCTGTACATTTTTGGCTGATGTGTAAACCCGTCAACGTGCAGGGGAAACGAGGAGGGTCACTGGCTCCAAGGCCATAAAAGAAGGAAAAACTGTGTTTATCGAAACATACCCTTGCCTACACAGGAAGGGGCGAGGGGCGGGTACTAGCGCTGACACCGCGCTGTGGCGAGCGGGGCCGTTTTTTGGAGGGTGTAATGTAAGGAACCGCTCACCCCATCTGACTCTAATTTAGCAATCGATATATTATATCCCACCTCAGTAATGAAGATATTATGCGACCTGTCAGGGGATGACGGACTTCCTACGGGTACAGAACTTTCCTATGAGAGGTTACAGACCGATTCATATCGAGGGTGTTACCCCTCTTGGCTCTCGGATTCATAATTAGCGAGCTGTTTCTAGTCACATCCCAGATTACTACTCACACACTGACTGCCAGCAGAGACATGAGCTAAAGCACCAGGAAGGAAAAGGAAGCGTCTCCAGGAAACATGGAGCGATGAATATAAAGCACTGAAGGCAACACTGTACAAATACAATACACAAAGTCCAGATCTTCACCACCATCACCAAGGTATAAACAGAGGAAGACCACAAAAAAGCTCCATCCATCACCTCCAGGCAAATAGATTAGAACAATTTTTAGATTGCAAAGGTCTGAAACTATTCCAAGATACAGAGCTGCACTCACTTATTCTCTGATGATGGTGCAGTCACTAGTTCATCACATGACCATACTTATCCTTTGCACTGATCCTGAGTTACATCCTGTATTATGAACCCCAGAGTGACTCAATATTCTGCATTGGTGCAGTCACTGTGGTAAATACTGGGACACTATTACTCCTTACTGACCTGAGTTACATACTCTGTATGAAACCCCGGAGCGCCACTCACATTCTGCTGCTGGTGCATGGCACTGGTTTAAACTGACATTACTTATCCGGTATGATCCTGAGTGACATCCTATTAGTATACTACAAGCTGCACTTCACTATTCTTCTGGCCTAGGTGCAGTCACTGTGTAACATACATTGAACATTACTTATATCCTTTACTGACATCGAGGTACATTCCTGTATTATACCCAGAGCGGCCTCACTATTACTCGCTTGCTGGTGCAGTCACTGTGGACATACATGACAATTACTTCTCCTGGGCTGATCCTGAGTTACATCCTGGTATTCTACTCCAGAGCTGCATCACATTCTGCTGCTGGTGCAGGTCCCTGTGTAACATTAAGACATTACTATCCTGTACTGATCCTGAGTACATCCTGTATTATACTCCAGAGCTGCACTCATATTCTGCTGCTGGTGCGTCCGTGTGCATACATGACATTACTTATCCGTACTGATCCTGAGTTGACATCCGTTTATTATACTCCAGAGCTGCACTCAATATTCTTGCTGCTGGTGCAGTCACTGTGTACTACATAGACTTACTTATCGTACGATCCTGAGTTATATCCTGTATTATACCCCAGAGCTGCACTCACTATTCTGCTGCTGGTGCATCACTGTGTACATACATGACTTACTTGTCTGTAGCTGATCCGAGTTACATCCTGTGCTCATTATACTCCAAGAGGCGACTCACATTCGGCTGCTGGTGCAGTCACCTGTGACATACATGATTTTATCCCCTGTAACTGATCCTAAATTGACACTCCTGATTATACCCCAGAGCGCCACTCAACTATTCGGATGGTGCAGTCAACTGTGTACATACATGACATTATTATCCTGTGCATCTGAGTTACATCTGTATATCCACCAGAGCTGCACTCCTATTCTGCTGCTGGTGCAGTACGTGTACAGACAGACATTACTTTTCTGTACAGATCCTGAGTTACTCCTGTATTAACACCCCAGAGCTGGCACCACTATTATTGCTGCTGGTGCAGTCACTGTGTACCATACATTGAACATACTTATCCTGTACTGATCCTGAGTTTAATCCTGTATTATACTCCAGAGCTGCACTCATATTTTCTGCTTGCTGGTGGCAGTGCACTGGTTACATACATGTACATTACTTATCCTGTCGATCCTGATTTACCATCCTGTATTATACTACCAGAGCTTCACTCACTATCTGCTGCAGGTGCAGTCACGTGTTAACATACTGACATTACTTCATCCTGTTAACTGAATCCTGAGTACATCCTGTACTACACCCCAGAGCTGCACTACTATTCCTTCTGCTGGTGCAGTCACGGTGTACATACAGGACATATTTACTTATTCCTTGTTACTGATCCTGAGTACATCCGTATTTAGACCCCCAGAGCTGCACCCACATTGCTTGCTTGGACGGGTGCAGTCACTGTTACATACATGACTTACTTCATCGTACTGATCCTGAGTTACATCCCTGTGCTCCAGAGCTGCACTCACTATTTCTGGCAGTCATAATGTGGTGCAAACTAGATCACACACCAACATGCCCACGTAGGCGCACAGTTTTCATTGTGTGGGACAAAATGCAACTGACCAATTGTGGTGCATAACACATAATAATAATAATAATGATAAATATTATAATGTGGATTTCAAAACACTTTTTATGCAAACCCTCGGCAAAATCTGGCATGGCCATAATAATATATACTGGTCACACAAACTCTATCATCTTTTTGAGATCTGTTGATAAAGTCATTTTCATGACAGACTGAACATTGTAATTCTTAAATTTCTTGAAAAAAACACCTCAATTTTTCCCAGTGGATGGAGTGACGTGGCGGCGCTGCCTGCGCCGGCCTCCGTATTATCATGTGTCATCTCCTAATATGAAGGCGTTGTTTTGTGTTAGACGTTTGTTGTCAAATCTGAAATAGTTCTGCCAAATTTCGATGAATTCTAGACCCTTTCCAGATCTAATCACAACCCGTACCAAAATAATGGCTGGCGGATGTCACGTTACAAGACTGGCGCCGCCATCGCTGGGTTTAGCACATTCTATGATTGACATACAGTCACCAGCGGCTGCCACGCCATCAAGACACCCTGACAATGGGAGAACACAATGACAACCTTGTTCAAACCTGAGCAGCTTATAAGGAACCTGTCGCGGCGTGACCATACAGAGCGCCAGTGTTAGTTATTGCCCCTGAAAGATGGAATTCATACTATGTGTATGTTGTTTGTAGCAGCAGGACTGTGAAAAATAGATTTATAGTCCAGGGTTGTGCCTTCCTCATTGCATTGGGGGTGTGTCTTCACACTGCTGTGCTCTGAGCTCTCTGCAACCAAGTAGCTTCCTAGTTAAACCCCCAGTAGAATAACGATCAGACAATGGGGTTTCAACTTGCACAATCCCATTATTCTTCAGGATTAGCCCAAGTTCTATCCCCCTACCCATTTCAAGACATGCAGTGCTCAGCGTGTGAAAGAGTGCATGTGCATCAAATTGGTGTTTAAGGGTTTCACGGTCATCCACCAGCCATATAAAGTGCAGACTCTATAGAGCCCTGGCACCTATCCATATCCGTCTAATTCTAACAGCAATTCTGTGGCATTGGTCTATCCATTTGTCCAAAAAAAACTAAAAAATGTAACTTTTTTGGGGGGGCCATGAAATAGACACCACTAATTCAATAATGAAGAGGTCATAACAAACATATGGTTTCCCTTGAAAAATAAATAAACATTGTTTTGGGTCTTGGGATGGACATCACCCATGAAAGATCTTCCCAAGAAAATTGCAGGTGTATCCATTAATTGATGTGGAAGGTGCTGGACGCCCTCCATCTGGGGGAATAGAAATGTCTCTGCCATAGCTAGGAGACTTCTTTTTTTGTTAGCTCCTATCCATACTATCATCCAGACATGGGGTCATTTACTACGGGCCCAATCCGCATTCTTCCGGCGGGTTGTACCCAATATTTCCGATTTGCGCCGATTTCCCTGAATTGCCCCGGGTTTTGGCGCACGTCGATCGGATTGTGAAGCACGGCGCCGGCATGCACGCGACGGAACTCGTGGGGGGGGTGGGCCGTAAGAAAACCCGACGGATTCGGAAAAGCCGCCAGCATTTTTAAAAAAAAAAAGTGTCGCTTAACATGTACTTACTGCACCCAGGGTAGAGACGTGAACTTCAGTGAACTCCGACGGACTTCAGCGCGAGCACGACACCTAGTGGGCATCGGGTGCACGACCTTAGTGAATCGCCGGAAGACCCGAATCCCTCGACGGAGACACGCGCGCTGGATCGCGACGGACCGGGTAAGGTAAATCTCCCCCAATGTGTCCGAGTTGGTTACTGTGGACTCAAATGGGTTACACCAAGATGGTCCTCATTTGAGATATCAACCCAACCTTCCTTGTTCCACCAGTACAGACCATATACACAGTGTTATTGAATAAGGCTCTTTGGCGTTGGGTTTGTTGCATCACCCATGTTAGCTCTACCTACAGGATCCCAAAACATAGGAACAGAAATCAAGAATATCGATGGGAGAAGGTTTGGGGAGCGCTCTTTCCAGAGGGTACATATCCAAGCCACCCCCAAGTGACTTGTGTTATTGGCAAAACTGGCAATGATGTCGACCAAAATAACCAGAGTCCTATCACCCCAGCTTCTTCCACCAATACAGAACCCGTGCAGACCAGTACTTGGTTTGTTGTGTTCCCTTGGAGAGATAGTATGAACACTATATCCCCTCCCACAACCCGGCGTGAATGTTTCTGGAGAATATTTTGTGCTCCAGCTGCTGGGTCTGGCCCTGGCTACGGCTTCCAGACTGTTCCGTGAACTAATAGTCTAAGTTTCGTTAATCTTTCTATTCCATTGCATCCAGATGCCGGCAGGAATGGTTATATACCTTCCGTAATCTCTTTTGTTTTGCGTTACCTGCCTTAATATGCTTTAATACATCTTATCCTCGAGTACCCGCTCACATGACCCGGGGAAGACGTTCCCTCTGCTGCAGACCTTGGCATGCTCCTGATGAGGCTCAGTATTGTGTGTGGCCTCCACGTGCCTGTATGACCTCCCTACAACACCTCGGCATGCTCCTGATGAGGTTCAGTATTGTTTGTAGCCTCCACATGCCTGTATGACCTGCCTACAACACCTGGGCAGCTCCTGATGAGGCTCAGTATTGTGTGTGACCTCCACATGCCTGTATGTCCTCCCTACAACACCTTGGCATGCTCCTGATGAGGCTCAGTATTGTGTGTGGCCTCCACATGCCTGTATGTCCTCCCTACAACACCTTGGCATGCTCCTGATGAGGCTCAGTATTATGTGTGACCTCCACATGCCTGTATGACCTCCCTACATCGCTTTGGCATGCTCCTGATGAAGCTCAGTATTATGTGTGACCTCCACGTGCCTGTATGACCTGCCTACAACACCTGGGCATGCTCCTGATGAGGCTCAGTAGTGTGTGTAGACTCCACCTGCCTGTATGACCTCCCTACAACACCACGGCAGCTCCTAATGTGGCTCAGTAGTGTTTGTTGCCTTCATATTCCTGTATGACCTCCCTAAAATACCTGGGCATTCTACAGATGAGGTTCACTAGTGTGTGGCCTTCATGTGCCTTCATGACCACCAGACAGTGCCAGGGTATGCTCTTGAAGATGCTCTGTAGTGTATATGTTATCCATGTGCCTGAATGACCTCCCTACAGCACCTGGGCAGCTCCTCATGAGGCTCAGTAGCGAGAATTGCAGTCAACGTGTAAGTGTATATTAAAGCTAACACTGATACCGGCAGCGTGTATAGTCCTCACGTTGTGAGATCAAGGGTTCAGGTCGCAAAATATTTCCTTCTTCTACGTAAAAACTTGTTCTATTATAGTTCAGGGACTTTCCTGGAAATAAATATGATGGAAAATATTACTACAAACACAAGACAAGTATAATGATCAAACTTCCTAAAACTAAAATTATAGCCTCACATATTCAAGAAGAAAACAGACATTTAAGAATAGTGAGTGCAGCTCTGGGGTGTAATACAGGATGTAACTCAGGATCAGTACAGGATAAGTAATGTCATGTATGTACACAGTGACTGCACCTGCCTGCAGCAGAGGGACGCTTCCCCGGGTCATGGAGCGGGTCCGAGGATAAGCGTATATAAAGCATTTACAGGATTAACGCAAAAAAAGAGATTAACGGAAGGTAATAACATTCCTGCCGGCACTGGATGATGCAATGAATAGAAAGATTAACGAACTATCCAGACTATTAGGTTACACGGAAAGTATGGAAGCAGACCAGGGCCAGAACCCAGCAGCTGGAGCCAAAAATATTCTCCCAGAACTTCCACCCGGGTTGTGGGAGGGGAAATGGGAATATTGTTCATACTATCTCTCCAGGGAACACAACAAACCAGTTACCGGTCTGCACGGAGTTCTGTATTGGTGGAAAAGCTGGGGTGATAGACTTCTTCTGGTTATTTTGGTGACAATCATTGCCATTTTGGCCATAACACAGAACCACAAGCATTTGGACTTGGGGTACTTGGTTGGGTGGGCTTTGGAATATGTCCCCCCACCCTCTGGAAAGCCTTCACACCCGCTCCCCCAATCTCTCCCCTCCCATCGATATTCTTGATTCTGTTCCTATGTTGTTGGGATCTGTAGGTAAGACTAACATGGGTGATTCAAACAAACCAAAAAACACCAGTCCAAACAAAAAACCAACCCAACGCCAGAAGAGCCTTATTCATAGCATACCTGGTTGTTATTGGTGTCTGTCATGGCTGGAACAAGAAGGTCTGGGTTGATATCTCAAATGAGGACCATCTTGTGTAAACCCATTTGAGTCCACAGTAACCACAACCGACACATTGGGAGATTTACTTACACCCGGTCCGTTCGCGATCCAGCAGCGCGGTTCTCCGTCGAGGATTCGGGATCTTCGTGCGATTCACTAAGGTCGTGCACCCGATGCCCACTGCGTTGTCGTGCTCGGCTGCTGAAGTCCGCGAGTTCCTGAAGTTCACTGTCCTACCCTGGTGCAAGTAAGTACATGTTAAGCGGACACTTTTTTTTTTTAACAATGCTGCGCTTTTCGAATCGTGCTGGTTTCTTACGCCCAACCCCCCCCACGCAGATTCCGTCGCGTGCATGCCGCAGCCGGCTTGCTTCACAATCCGATCGACGTGCGACCAAACCCGGGGCATTCAGGGAAAATCGGCGCAATCAGGGAAATATTCGGGTAACCCGCGCCGGAAGAAGTGCGTATTGGCGGCCCGTAGTAAATGACCCCCATTCTTGGTGATTAGTATGGATAGGAAAGCTTTTCTACAAAATCTCAAAAAAACGAAAGAAACTCCTAGCTATGGCAGAGACATTCTATTCCCCCAGATGGAGGGCCGTCCCACACCTTTCCACATCAATATATGATACACCCATTTTCTTGGGAAGATCTTTCAGGGTGATGTCCATCCCAAGGCGCAAAACAAGTTTTATTTATGTTTTCAAGGGAACCCTATGTTTGTTATGACCTCTTCATTCATTGAATTACATGGGTCCTATTTCAATGGCCCCCCCAAAAAAGTTAATTTTTTCGTTTTTTTTTGGACAAATTGAATAGACCAATCGCACAGAATTGCTGTTAGAATTAGACGGATATGGATAGTTGCCAGCGGCTCTATAGAGTCCTGCACTTTTATATGGCTGGTTTGGATGTACGTGAACCCTTAAAAAACCAATTTGTAATGCACATGCACTCTTTTCACACGTCTGAGCTGCATGTTGTTGAAATGGGTAGCGGGGATAGAAGCTTGGGCTTATCCCTGAAGAATTAAAATGGGATTGTGCAATTGAACCATTGTCTGATTCGTTCATCTCTACTGGGGTTTATACTAGGAAGCTACTTGGTTGGCAGAGAGCTCAGAGCACAGCATGTGGAAGGACTACACCCCCAATGCAAAGAGGAAGGCACAACCTGTGACTATAATCTATTTTTCACAGTCCTGCTGCTACACAACAACTTACACATAGTTGAATTCCCATCGTTCAGGGGCAAATACTACCACTGCGCTCGTATGTCCGCCTGCGTTACAAGTTCCCTTGGATAAGCTGCTCAGGGTTGAACAGGTTGCATTGTGTTCTCTCCACCTTGTCCGGTGTCTTTGATGGCTGGCAGCCGCTTGTGACTGTAGATCATACATAGAATGTTGCTAAACCCAGGCGATGGACGGCGTCCAGTCTTGTAACTGACAATCCCCAGCCCATTATTTTGTCGTACGGGTTGTGATTAATCTGGAAAGGGTCAGAATTCATGAATATTTGGAGAACTCATTCAGATTTTGACAACAAACGTCTACACAAACACAACGCTCATATTAGAGATGACACATGGATAATAACGGAGCCGACCCGGCGCAGGCAAGCGTCCGCCACGTCACTCCATCCCACTGGATAAAATGAGGTGTTTTTTTCAAAAATTTAAGAATACAATGTTCAGTCTGTCATGAAAATGACTTTATCAACACGATCCAAAAGATGAGAGAGTTTGTGTGACCAGTAGTATGTATTAATTATGGCCAGCCAGATTTTGGCCGGGGTTTGCATAAAAAGTGTACTTTGAAACTTCCACATTATAATATTATCATTATTTATCTTATTAGTTATTGCACTCACATTGGCTCAGTTGCAATTTTGTCACCAATTGAAACTGTGCGCCTACGTGGGCATGTTGGTGTGTGCTCCTAGTTTGCAACCCACTTTATGACTGCAGAATAGGAGTGGCAGCTCTGGAGCACAGGGAGTACTCAGGATCAGGTACGATGAAGTAATGTCATGTTATGTAACAGTGCTGCACCACCAAGCACGAATGTGGGTGCAGCTCTGGGTGCTCAAATACAGGATGTAACTCAGGATCGTAACAGGAATAATAATATGTCATGTTATGTACACCGTGACTGCACCGCAGAAGATATAGAGTGCAGCTCTGGGGTGTAATACAGGATGTACTCAGGATGCAGTTAACAGGATAAGTAATGTCAGTATGTTAACAGTGACTGCACCGCAGCAGATAGTGAGTGCAGCTCTGGTTAGTATAATACGGATGTAAACTCAGGATCGTACAGATAAGTAATTATCATGTATGTACCAGTGCACTGCACCAGCAAGCAAAATATAGTGCAGCCTGGAGTATAATAACAGGATTAAACTCAGGATCAGTACAGGATAAGTAATGTCAATGTATGGTCACAGTGACTGCACACAGCAGCAAATAATTAGTGAGTGCCAGCTCTGGTGTTATAATACATGGAGTACTCAGGATCTAGTACGAGAATAGTAATGTCTGTCATGTGCACACGTGACTGCACCCGCAGCAGAAGTAGGAGTGCAGCTCTTGGTGGATATACAGGATGTAACTCAGGTCAGCTACAGGATAATAATTGTCATGTATGTACACAGTGACTGCACGCAGTCCGAATAGTTGAGTGCGCTCTGGGGTATAATCAGGAGTGTCAATTTAGGATCAGTTACAGGGATAAAATTCTGTATGTACACAGGGACTGCACCAGCAGCCGAATGTGAGTCAGCTCTCTTGGAGTATAAGTAGCACAGGATGTAACTCAGGATCAGTACAGAAGTATGTCATGTATTACACAGTGATGCACCAGCAGCAGGAATATGAGTGCAGCTCTGGGGGATATATAATACAGGATATAACTCAGGATCGTACCAGTACAGGATAAGTAATGTCATGTATGTACACAGTGACTGCACCTGCAGCAGAATAGTGAGTGCAGCTCTGGAGTATAATACAGGATGTAAC
>WNYA01000828.1:60440-111127 GCA_019512145.1 Engystomops pustulosus
CAGCAGAATAGTGAGTGCAGCTCTGTATACATGGAATAGTTTCAGCTTTGCAATCTAAAATTGTCTAATCTATTTGCCTCGGAGGTGATGGATTGGAGCTGGTTTTTGTGGTCTTCCTCTGGTTTAGACCTTGGTGATGGTGGTGAAGCTTGGACTTTGTTAGTTTGTATTTGTACAGTGTTGCCTTCAGTCTTTTCATCTGCTCCATGTTTCCTGGATGACGCTTCCTTTTCCTGCCTGGTGAGTGTAGCTCAGTCTCTCTGGCAGTCAGTGATGTGAGTATTATCTGAGGATGTGTAGAACAGCTCGCTATTATCTGATCCGAGCAATGAAGGGGTTAACACCTCGATACATGAAATCGGATCTGTAACCTCCTCATAGAAAGTTCTGTCCCGTAGGAAAGTCCGTCATCCCCTGACAGGTCGGCCATAAATCTTCATTACTGAGGTGGGATATAAATATACTCGTATTGTAAATGAGAGTCAGATGGGGTGAGCTGTCACTTTACATTACACCCTCCAAAAACACGGCCCCGCTCCGCCTACAGGCGCGAGGTCAGCGCTCAGACCCGGCCCTCGCCCCTTCCTGTGGAGGCCAAGGGTGTTTCGATAAACACAGTTTTCCTTTCTTTTAGGCTCTGGAGCCAGTGACCCTCCTCGTTTCCCCTGCACGTTGCTGGTTACAACATCAGCCAAAAATGTAAAGATTAAGTGAAATATTCTCTGAGAGCCCCTCCGCCCTCATCTGTGGACCGGACCAGCATCCATGTGCAGCCACTTTCCATGGCCGGAACCCAATTTAGTGGGAATTTCTGTGTATAATATCATTATAATGTGCCAGTCATGTCCAGGGGTGAACCAATCCTTTCTGCTGCCTAAGGTGAGCCATAAAGAGACAGGGAGTGTCAGGACTTGATCCATCATATTGGTTTGGTATAAATTTAGTACAAAATGCATGCAGTGTGCCGTCATGTAGTACAAAATGCATACAGTGTGCCGCCATGTAGTACAAAATGCATACAGTGTGCCGCCATGTAGTACAAAATGCATACAGCGTACCGCCATGTAGTACAAAATGCATGCATCGTACCGGTGGGGAGGGGGGGTAGGCTGGGAGCAGAGGGGGAAGGGGGGGACAGGTGGGGCTGCAGTTTGGATAGGGAGATGTGCCAGCCGTCAGGAATGGGGATGTGGCAGCACGGGCACCCGGGCCGGCGGCAGTACTGCAGCATGGGTGGGCATCCGGCAGGCACCACGGCAGCATGGGTGCCCGGGCCGGCGGCAATACTGCAGCACGTGCAGGTGGGCGGCCGGCAGGCAGTATGGTCGGGCCGGCTGGCGGATTGCAGCATGGGAGCCCGAGTGCTCAGACGGCAGCATGGGCCGGCGGGCGGGAGTGCAGATGGTAGCATGGGCGGACGGCAGCATGTGTCAAATGACGCCCCCTCGTCCAGCCGGTGGCATGCCGCCAGAGGCGAGACTCTCAACTCCGCCTAATGACAGGTGCGCCCCTGGTCATGTCCCTAAAAAGGGAAGCCAACGACATTTGAAGGGCCCTGGGACAGGTATTTTGTAGGCGATTGTGTCACACGCAATCAGATTGTGTCGCCATCACGCCGGCTTTCATGCAACACAAATCAGGGGGGGGCGGACCGTCGGACAATCCGTCAGATTCGGGCAAACCACAGGATTTAACTTAAAAATTGTGTCGCAAGCCATGCACTTGCCATGCACTTGCATACGCTGGGCAATGCACTTTCGGGATCTCCTCCGGACCGGGTAAGTAAATGTGCCCCATAGTGGGTAATGTAGATAAAGATCCAGTTCCCACCTAATTTTTAGATCCAGTTCCCACCTAACAGCCTGTATGTCCAGTTCTGTAACCGGCAGCATGTTTCTAGGTGCTATAGAATAGAAGAAGGGGCTTCTGAATTGACGCTCACCCTGCAATCAGTAAACTTGACGCACCTCACGTGAAAATAGGATGAGAAGAGTCATATTTGCCTGACGTCGAAGGAGATTTGTTTTTTATAGGTAAATGGGTGAGATTTCACCTTAAAGAGGGAATTCTAGGCAGGACATTACCTCCTGCCTGTGGGGGCTCGTAGTGGGGTAAGACCTGGTTCTCTTGAAGCAAAGAGAATCTTGAATGATTCACCCAACTCTTTTGGCAACTTAAGATCCCAAGAGATGGCCAATGACCATTCTGACAGATACACGGACCACCGTAGCCTGATCTAGGACCCTCCACACTGGGATATTAGACAGCTGGTCTGTGATTTAGTTCCTGGATCAATCATATAATATCGGATCGATATGAACACTATGGGGTCCTGGAAGTGGTACCCCAGATACAGCGTGGCCAGTCTGGTACCAGCCTGGCGGGTATCCACATCTACAGGACTAAGAGGCACCCTATGCCTCCGACCTCACCAACATATCAGACATTGGCCCCAGAGATCCCAGCAGTCTCTCTGGTCTTTTATAGCCATTAGTGGAGCTGAGCTGCAGTACCAGGCACCACCCAAGGACAGGTGTGGCGCTGTTTTCATTAGAAATCAACCCTACATTACTCCTCCTTTAATCGATATCCTATATTTTGTAGAATTATTCTGAAATTTAGACCCTTCCTCTCTGCTTTGAGGTTTGCACGTATTGGGAGGATGAAATATTGTCAGAGAATGGATCTGGAAGAATCTATCACGGCGATAAGAGCGGCGCACGGACTGCAATGTTTAATGTCATGGTGACCGCCGTGCACCTCTGCTATTTTCTCAAGGAGGAATTTGTTGTCTAATGTGAAAAGAGCATGAAAAACCCCACATAATGGAGGAGACACAGGCGCTCGTAAGGCCATCGTTTATCAGAAATGTCTGACTGTGTGTGAAGCCATAGCAGCCAATCAGACATCAGCTTTCATCTCCTAAACCGCTCTGGGAAAATGAAAGCTGAGCTATTATTGGTTGAGAGGGAAACAAGGAACAGTTGTCCAATGTATGGAGATTCGGAAAACAAGGAGGCCTCATTTACTAAAATTGTCTGATTAGACTCTATAGGGGGGAGATTTATCAGAAGTGTCTGAGGTGAAACTGGAAACCAATCAGAGCTCAGCTTTAATTGTATAAACAGCTGTGGGGAAATGAAAGCTGAGCTCTGATTGGTTTTCATGGGCAACTAGAACAGTTTTACCTCAGACACTTCGGATAAATCTCCCCCTATATATTGCTCATCGCAACCAATCAGAGCACAAATTTGATCTAATAAGCTAGGCTGAAATAATGAAAGCTGATCTCCGATTGGTTACTAAGGGCATATAGAGAATATTCCATTACAACTAATGTGTACAACTAAAAAAAACCCACAAACACAATGGAGGCTCAGTCTGAGCTGCGTTTAGGCCAAAATTAATAAAAATATTCTAAAACAACCAATCAAAATCCATCTTTCATCTCATCAGCTGCTCTGGCAAAATGAAAGCTGCTTACTGATTGGTTGCTATGAGTACATAGACAATATTCCATAACAACCAACATGTACGATTATGAAAAACCCACGAACTCAATGGAGGATCAGTCTGAGCTGTGTTTAGGCCGCATTTATAAATAAATTTGAATACTCATGCTATCTAAGCAACCAATTAAAGTCCAGCTTTGATCTAATCAGCTTCTCTGGGAAAATGAAAGCTGCGCTCTGATTGGTTGTGCTAAATAATTGTATTCCTATATCACATTTTGTAAAAATTTTAACGAATTTTGTAAATGGTGTAAACAAATCTGAGCCCACAACATGAGGGTCACTGGATTGTGTAATAACGTGCAGTTTTATATGAGCTAATTTTGTCAGTGCACATGTAGGGGTCATAGGTTGACCTAGTTGTGTTTACCATTTGGTGCACCTGTCCCGAACAACCAAAGGGAAGGCCACCTGCCCCTAAATAACCACTATTTCAATGGGACAGTCCATGACCTAACCCACACACAGACGGATTAGGGTGTTGGCACACGTTAGCGTTTTGAACCTGTTTCTAGGCCATTTTTTAGCAGACCGTTAAAAACAATGGGGCAGATTTACTTACCTGGTCTTGTCGCGATGACCGAGGTGCGTTCTCCGATGAGGATAAAGTCTGCCGCGATTCTTCAAGACCGTGTGCACGATATCCTGCATGTGTCGCTTCCCCGCTCAGGTCCCCGATTTCACCTTCTCTTCTGGTGCATGTAGTGCATTGTCCTGGTATAATGCGTGTGCGGGGATCACTAAGATCCTGCCCCGAATCTGCATGGTCACTTCCCCGGTCCGAGTCACCTTCTTCTCCGATGCATGTAGTCATTGTCCGTGTATAATGCGGTGTGCGGGAGTCCTAAGATCCTGCGTCCGATATCCTGCATGTGTCGCTTCCCCACTCAGTCCCCGGAGTCACCTTCTTCTTTTCCTGGTGCATGTAAGTGCATTGTCCGTGTATAATGCTATGTGTCGGGAGTCACTAGATCCTGCATATCCTCATGTGTCCGCTTCCCCGCTCAGGTTTCCGGAGTTCACCTTTCCTGGTCATGTAAGTGCTGTCGTGTATATGGCTTTGTGCAGGAGTCACTAAGATCCTGCGCCGATATCCGCATTGTCCGCTTCCATGCTCAGTCCCCGGAGTTCACCTTTTCTTCCTGGTGCATGTAAGTGCATTGTCCGGTATAATGCGCTGTGCGGGGAGTCACTAAATCCTGCGACCCGATACGACATGTGTCCACTTCCCGACTCAGGCCCGGAGTTCACCTTCTTCTTCCTGGGCATGTAAGTGCATTGTCCGTGTATAATGCGTTGTGCAGGGAGTCACTAAGATCCTGCGTCCGATATCCGGCATGTGTCGCTTCCATGCTCAGGTCCCCGGAGTTCACCTTCTTCTTCCTGGTGCATGTAAGTGCATTGTCCGTGTATAATGCGCTGTGCGGGGAGTCACTAAGATCCTGCGCCCGATATCCTGTATGTGTCACTTCCCCGCTCAGGTCCCCAGAGTTCGCCTTCTTCTTCCTGGTGCTTGTAAGTGCTTGTCTTGCACCTGAATTGTAAATCCCGCACTCAGTCCGAATCAGTCGGGTTGTCTTTCGGCCACGGCCCCCGATTTGTGTTGCATGGCGCGTTTGTGCCAAAATCTGATTGCGTGCGCCAAAAACCCCACTTAAATGCGGCGCAAATCTTAAATAGTCGTGAATCCCGGCGAAAAAGGGGAATTCGGACCCTTAGTAAATGTGCCCCAATGCATCTTAAAAACACATGCATTTTTTAAAATGCTTCTGTTTTTTGTCAGTTTTTGTCCGTTTTCCAATTATCTTAATTAAAATAATTGGGGAAAAACGGTCAAAAACTGATGCGTTTCCAAAAAAAAAGCATGCGTTTTTTAACAGACTGCTTAAAAACAGCCTAAAAAGTGGTTCAAAACGCCACGTGTGCCTCCAGCCACATGGCGTTTTAGGCCGTTTTTGGTCCGTTTTTAGTAGTGCGTTTACAGATCTGAAAAAACGCATTCGTTAATTTTCAAAAACGCATGTGTTTTTTTACGATCTGAAAACGCAACTAAAACGGCCTAAAAACGCCACGTGTGTCACCACCCTTAGCTGTCCTATACCTCGTATACATGATAGTGGTTAATTATATGGTGATTATATGAGTCTCCTGAAATACTCTGTGCTGTGGTAGCCCAGCAAAACCCACTAATGAACTCTTCCGACTTTTTAACATCATGGCGCCGCTCCCGACATATGCAGCCATATCTTCCTGAAACCCTCTGTGCTGCTGGAGACCACGCTGCTTCCACAATCTAAATTTATACTATTAGATTGTACTTCATTACTCCTTGAATAAACTATATTGAATCTAAATTTATACTAATAGGAGTTAATATTAGAGGTCACTGCTGCCAGTGAGATCAACAAGCTCTCCCTCCTGATGATGTGATAGCCCCCTAAATGACAAGGAGGACCCCAGTAATATCATGTAATATGTTTTATTCATCCAGACACTTTTTAGTATCTAATAATATCCAATAATATTGTGATAATGTTTTGTTTTACAGCAGGTTGTAAAGCAAGAGACTTGCCTCCTGGATTACTGACCTCTAGTGGCCAATCTGAGAACTGTAACATTGCCCAATTTGTATTATATGAATATTTCCAGTAAAATACTAAAAAAAACCCTCTAACAATATTCCAGCAAATCTGTATCAGAAATTTGTAATGTGCAGCAGAGTCCCAGGTCCCGGTCTGCATGCGAATAGGATGTAAATGAAATAATCCAATTGTCTGTACACGCGGCAGCACTCGAGATACACGATGTTCTGGAGAGCAGACGCGTCAGACGGGAGCTGGCTCGCCATTTACACGAGTGCAGCGCTGTCTGGGACAGGACCATTACTGAGCGGCTGAAAGGGTAAACTCTTTAGCAGCCGCCGCCTGATGGAAGTGCTGCCATTTGCGAGTGAGCTGTTATTTTGCTGTCATTGTGTAGAGCATTCTGGGAAAAGGTCATCGCCTGGACCGTGCGGGTGATTGTCACAAAGTAGAGAGAGGTTTTGGCTTTGTTCATTACTTAGCTTTTAGTGACCAGTGCCAGGAAGATGTTGCCAAGTCCAGTAAAATCATGGAATACGCATGATAAGTATGTAGTATATACAAATCAACATTATAAAGATTCACTCACAGTCCTGCTGCTACTAACAACAGACACAAAGCTATGATTACACATTTCTGCAGGGACAATATATAACACTGATGGCAGACAGCGCAGAGCACAGGAGTGTGAGGACATACCCCCAAGTTAGTCTTGGAACATAAATCCATATTTCACAGTCCTGCTGCTAATAACACATTCAAAGATCTGATTAAACGTTTCTCCAGGGACAATACATAACATTGTTAATCTTGGAATATAAATCCATATATATTACAGTCCTGCTTCTACTAACAACACATACAAAGATCTGATTAAACATGCTCAAAGAGCACAGCAGTGGAAGGACACACCCCCAAGTTAATCTTGAAATATAAATTCGTATTTCACAGTCCTGCTGCTACTAACAACACATACAAAAATCTGATTAAACTTTTATCCAGAGACCATACATAACATTGGCTGCAGAGGGCATAGAGCACAGCAGTGGAAGGACACCCCCCCAAGTTAATCTTGGAATACAAATCCATATACATTACAGTCCTGCTGCTACTAACAACACATACAAAGATCTGATTAAACATGCTGACAGAGCACAGCAGTGGGAGGACCCCCCCCCAAGTTAATCTTGGAACATAAATCCATATTTCACAGTCCTGCTGCTACTAACAACACATACAAAGATTTGATTTAACGTTTCTCCAGGAACAATACACAACATTGGCTGCAGAGGACACAGAGCACAGCAGTGTGAGGACACACCCCCAAGTTAATCTTGGAATATGAATCCCTATTTCACAGTCCTGCTGCTACTAACAACACATACAAAGATCTGATTCAAAACGCTCACAGAGCACAGCAGTGGGAGGACACCCCCCCAAGTTAATCTTGGAATATAAATCCGTATTTCACAATCCTGCTGCTACTAACAACACATTCAAAGATCTGATTAAACATGCTGACAGAGCACAGCAGTGGGAGGACACACCCCCAAGTTAATCTTGAAATATAAATCCATACTTCACTGTCCTGCTGCTACTAACAACACATACAAAAGTCTGATTGCCCATTTCTCCAGGGACAATACATAACACTGGCTACAGAGGGCACAGAGCACAGCAGTGTGAGGTCTGATTACACATTTCTCCAGGGACAATACATAACACTGGCTACAGAGGGCACAGAGCACAGCAGTGGGAGGACACACGCCCGAGCTAATCCTGGAATATAAATCCATATTTTGCAGTCCTGCTTCTACGAACAAAGGTTTGATTACACATCTATCTAGGGACAAAGCATAACACTGGTTGTTGCATTGCACTTGGTGGTGTCCTCACACTGCTGTGCTCTTAGCTTGTCACACGGAGGAGATATGTGTTACACCTGTGATGATGGGCAGAATACATGCCCTCTGCTGCCCTCTCAGGCTGCCCCTGGGATTACAGGACATGAGGCATCTGTATACTGTCAGCCCTGAACACTTCCCTCTTGACAAATGACTGAATAACAAACCTATTGACTACGTGTTTCCAGTGTGACAAGCCTGGAGCGCAGCCCCTTCATGTTCAGTGTCTGTTTTTCAGGATCTCCAGGGAGGTCTCCCGCTGGTCAGTAGCCGCCACTGATTGATGACCGTTTACGAAACCTGAAGTCTTTGTTGACCAGATCTTTTCAGCTGTTCTGAGGTGAGGAACTCAAATACCAAACTGAGAGCCATCAAATGTGTAACATGTGCTGCAAGTGTCCATGTGCAGTTGTCACCCAGCTTTTCCAGACTCCTGAGTGACAGATTTGACTTTTTATGTAATGATAATAAGTAAGTTGCAATTCAGGTGTGATTATAAATTACAGATTACAGAGTATAAAAAGGATGTGCACCACCAGCAGAATAGTGAGTGCAGCTCTGGTGTATAATACAGGATGTAACTCAGGATCAGTACAGGATAAGTAATGTCATGTATGTACACAGTGACTGCACCAGCAGCAGAATAGTGAGTGCAGCTCTGGAGTATAATACAGGATATAACTCAGGATCAGTACAGGATAAGTAATGTCATGTATGTACACAGTGACTCAGCATAATAGTGAGTGCAGCTCTGGGGTATAATACAGGATGTAACTCAGGATCAGTACAGGATAAGTAATGTCATATATGTACACAGTGACTGCACCAGCAGCAGAATAGTGAGTGCAGCTCTGGAGTATAATACAGGATGTAACTCAGGATCAGTACAGGATAAGTAATGTCATGTATGTACAAAGTGACTCCACCAGCAGCAGAATAGTGAGTGCAGCTCTGGATCATTATAGAAGATTAGTGATGTATGTACACCGCGATTAACCCTTTAGGCACCTGGTGTAGAGAGGAATCCCTGCATCTCTTAGAGAATGTTCCTGTGTATTATATCTCCTTCACACTGAGCGGCTCCAGACATTATTAGATTTTGGCCGATAGCGGTCACACACGTCGCACTCTGTTCCAAACTGTCACTATTAATAGTCGGAGCACAAAGCATAAACCGAGCGTATTGATGGTGCTCAGGCTGAGTCATACACAAGGACCTGAGCCGCGTCCTGCTGTGTGCGTCACCGCTGTGAGCGGCTGCAGGTTCAGTCACATTCACCATTGGGGAGAATTGTATATGGTGACTATGACTGGATCCAGGGGATAAGAAGCTGCAGGAATAGACGGCTGCATCTCCCCCTGAATACCTTAGAATGTGAAAAGATGTAACTTTGTAATAGACTCAGTGTATTGGTACGGGTCCTTAATCATCCCCTTTAAGAGGGGCTAATGCCCTGAAAATCCTCTTCAAGTAAAACTTTAAGAAAGTAAAATCCCCTTTCTAAAAGTTTTGAGAAGATTCACTTTTTATTATTCGGGTTTGTGTGATGCTCCTCCCCTTTTCTTCTTTCTATACATTGTTTCTGCAAGAGACTTCAATCCTTGTGTCAAACAGTAACAATGGGGAATGGGCGACATTGGGAGAAAACAAACGGGTGCACAAGAACATGGCTCCGCCCCTGGTGCACCCAGCAACTGATTTGCATAAAATGCCTGCTAATTTTTAGCCCTGCTCCTCGATAAACTTTTGCCCCTCCCCTTCTATAACTAGTATTTTTGAGTCCTGCCCCCTAGTGCCATGGTATAGCAGCACCGTGGCTTCCATACCCAAGATGCAGATGTCCAAGGTTTTCGAAACCAGCTCCTCATCTATATGGTCCATGCTGATTTCTGCCCTTACAGTGACCAATTTTTTTTTAGTGTCCTGCCCCGTCTTGTGGTATTTTTGAGTCCCGGACATCCCCTGGTGTCACAGTATTGTTGAGCAGAACACTGGCATCCGTGGCCAAAGGGAATGTCTAAAGCCCTTATCTATACAGGCCAAGTCCAAGGCCCCCTTTTATGACAATTTTTTGTGCCCCCCCTTCTATTATGGCCAATAGTTTTGTGCCCCGCCTTCTATTATGGCCAATAGTTTTGTGCCCCGCCTTCTATTACGGCCAATAGTTTTGTGCCCCTCCTTCTATTATGGCCAATAGTTTTGTGCCCCTCCTTCTATTACGGCCAATAGTTTTGTGCCCCGCCTTCTATTATGGCCAATAGTTTTGTATATCACAGTCCTACTGCTACTAATAACATACACAAGGGTCTGATTGCACATCTCTGCAAAGTTGATACCGAACACTGACTGCAGAGAGCACAGAGTACAGCAGTGTGAAGAGACATCTCTATATCTAGAAAATGGACATTTTTCACAGTCCTGCTGTTACCAACAACATACAGGAAATTTTGATCATACATTTCTATTGGGCTAATACATAACCCTGCCTGCAGGAGCACGTGGACAAACCTGTTGACAGATCCCTTTAAGGCCCCAGTGGCCATAGGTTGCAATACCTAGCACTGTCTGCAGAGCTGTGGAGGGGTTACACGTCTTGTCGCTCTAAAGGTATCAGACTGGTAATTGAACATGTCGGGGGTCCTGACCGGCCCCCCTGTGCTGATACTTAGAGGCTTCACTTAAATGATCTTGTGTTCACTGTTTTTATTCTATTCTTCACTGTTCTTCACATCTGATAACTTGTCGGGAGATAATATACGCGCGGAACAGTGAAGAATAGATTGCAGATGTTTGCAATTTATCAGAAGACATTCTTTTTCAATGAAATAACACATTTTAATCCCAAACCATGGTCCCTTTGAAAAATGCTCGAGTCTCCCATTGAATCGCGCATGAAAAACGCGCCGAAAACGAAAAAAACCGCTAACAACACGCGTGTGAAAAACGCAAAAACGCTAATTACTCAAAGGAAAAATGGAACAAAAACGCAGCCAAAAACGTCAGTTTTTCACGCATTGCACCCTGACGTGAAACGCAACGCTAGTGTGGAAGGGGCCTTAGCTCTGTTCATTGAGTTCCACTGACCCTACACTCTCATCTAACCAAAACAGACACCGAGACAGAGCTAAGTGAAAGGCAGTTAAAGGGATAGTCCCATTTCAGCAAATTAATGTTATTGTTTTTATGATACGAAGTGATACAATTTTCCAATATACTTTCTGTATCAATTCCTCACGGTTTTCTACAACCTGTGTGACCATGGACAGATTTCTGTCCACTGGGAGTAATCATAGATGTTTTCTATAGAATGGCAGCAAGCAGAGATCTAGAAAACCGTGAGGAATTGTTACAGGGAGTATTTTGGAAAATTGTATAACTTTTTATTATACAAGCAATAACATTAATTTGCAGTAATGGGAACACCCCTTTAAGGCTTGCTCTTCGAGAAGCTACAATCCTGGAATATAAATCCATATTTCACAGTCCTGCTACTTACACCATACATAAAGGTCTGATTACACATCTCTCCAGAGGCAACACCTAACACTGACTGCAGAGAGCACAGCACTTTGAGGACACACCTCTATATCAAGAAAATGGAGTGTTAAGAAACCCACCCCAGTACACTCCAAATTTATATACCACAGTTCTGCTGCTACTAAAAACTTATACAAAGGTCTGATTACATATCTCTACAGGGACTATACCACTGTCTGCAGAAAGCACATAGTACAACAGTGTAAAAATAAGCCTCTGGAGCACTTGGAGAAGTTACAACCCTGGAATATAAATCCATACATCACAGTCCTGCTGCTACTTACACCATAAATAAAGACATGACTACACAGCTCTCCAGGACAATACATAACACTGGCTGCAGAGAGCAGTAAAGCAAAGTAAAGCAGTGTGAGGACACCCGTCCCTCAGTACAATCCTGGAATACAAATCCATAGATCACAGTTCTGCTGCTACTAACAATTTACACAAAAATCTGATTACACATCCCTCCAGGCACGATACTTAACACTGTCTGCAGAAAGCACCGAGTACAACAGTGTGAGGATAAGCCTCAAGTGCATTTGGAAAAGCTACAATCCTGGAATATGGACAGGGACTGATTTGGTAAGCTCTGTGCAGCGCTGCGTAATCTATGTGCGCTATATAAATAAAGGAATTATTAATTATTGAATATAAATCCATATATCGCGGTCCTGCTGCTACTAATAACATACACAAGGGTCTGATTGCACATCTCTTCAAAGTTGATACCAAAGACTGACTGCAGAGAGCACAGAGCACAGCAGTGTGAGGAGACACCTCTATATCTAGAATATGGACAGTCCTACTGTTACCAACAACATACAGGAAGCTATGATCACACATATATATTTATATACCTAACACTGTCTGCAGAGCTGTGGAGGGGTTACATGTGGGGCTGCTGTGCTGTGTCACTCTAAGGGCTGGTAATTGCACATGTCGGGGGTCCTGACCGGCCCCCCTGTGCTGATACTTAGAGGCTGATCTTTGACTTGATGTCCGTCCTCTCTGCTGATCCATGTGTTGTCCATCCACGCTGACATCTGGCGCACACACTCCCAGGAGGACCCCGCAGCTGTCATGGACTCTGTGCCCCTCTAGACCTCTCCCCTATAACCAGGACCAAGGGGGCCGGCAGAATCCCCAAACAAGCCATTAGTGTCCTGTCCATACATCTCCATTACATGTCTCATGTTTGAAGACTATTAATATCCTATTGATCCATCTCCTGGTGTGTGACGCTATCCTCCTAACAGCCACTAGAGTGCGCCTGGTGAACTCCGGGGACCTGAGGGGGAAGCGACACATGAGGATATCTGGGGCAGGATCTTAGTGACTCCCCGCATAGCGCATTTACACGGACAATGCATTAACATGCACCAGGAAGAAGAAGGTGAACTCCGGGGACCTGAGTGGGGAGAGCGACACATGCAGGATACGGGCGCACGATCTTAGTGACTCCCCGCACAGCGCATTTACACGGACAATGTACTTACATGCACCAGGAAGAGAGGTGAACTCCTGGACTGAGCGGGGAAGCGACACTGCAGGACATCGGGCACAGGATCTTAGTGACTCCCCGCACAGCGCATTATACACAGGACAATGCACTTACATGCACCAGGAAGAAGAAGGTGAACTCAGGGACCTGAGCAGGGAAGCGACACATGCAGGATATCGTGTGCACGATCTTAGTGACTCCTGCACAGTGCATTATACACGGACAATGCATTACATGCACCAGGAAGGGAAGGTGAACTCCGGGGACCTGAGGCGGGGAAGCGACACATGCAGGATATCGGTGCACGGATCTAAGTGACTCCCCGCCACAGCGCATTATACACGGACAATGCACTACATGCACCAGGAAGAAGGTGAACTCCGGGACCTGAGCGGGGAAGCGACACATGGCAGGATACGGGCGCAGGATCTTAGTGCTCCCCGCACAGCGCATTATACACGGACAATGCACTACTGCACCAGGAAGAAGAAGGTGAACTCCGGGGACCTGAGCGGGAAGTGACACTTGAAGGAATTAAATATATATAGTATATAATCCATATCACAGTCCTACTGCTACTAATAACATACACAAGGGTCTGATTGGCACATCTCTGCAAAGTTGACGAACACTGACTGCAGGAGCACAGAGTGACAGCAGTGTGAAGAGACATCTTATATCTAGAAAATGGGACATTTTTCACAGTCTGCTGTTACCAACAACATACAGGAAATTTTGATCAATACTTTCTATTGGGCTAATACAACCCTGCCTGCAGGAGCGTGGACAAACTGTTGACAGATCCCTTTAAGGCCCAGTGGCCTAGGTTGCAATACCTAGCACTGTCTGCAGAGCTGTGGAGGGGTTACAGTCTTGTCGCTCTAAAGGTATCAGACTGGTAATTGAACAATGTCGGGGGTCTGACGGCCCCCTGTGCTGATACTTAGAGGCTGATCTTGACTGATGTCCGTCCTCTTGCTGATCCATGTGTTGTCCATCCACGCTGACATCTGGCGCACACACTCCCGGAGGACCCCGCAGCTGTCATGGGACTCTGTGCCCCTTAGACCTCTCCCCTATAACCAGGACCAAGGGGGCCGGCAGAATCCCCAAACAAGCCATTAGTGTCCTGTCCCTACATCTCCATTACATGTCTCATGTTTGAAGACTATTAATATCATTGACCATCTTCTCCTGGTGTGTGACGCTATCCTCCTAACAGCCACTAGAGTGCGCCCCTCCACTTACCCCCAATGGGGCTCATTTACTAAGGGTCTGAATGCTGCGATTCAGTCGGGTTTTCCCGAATGTTTCCAATTTGCGCCGTTTTGCTCCGAATTGCCCCTGGTTTTTGACGCACGTGATCGGATTGTGTCGCATCGGCGCGGGCTTGCATGTGACAGAAATCGGGGGCGTGGCTGTCTGAAAACCTGATGGATTCGGAAAAATTGCGGTATTTCAAAAAGAATTTGGGGCTCATTTACTTACCGAGTCTATTAACGATCCCGTAGCGCGTTGTCCGATGTGGATTCGTGTCCTGCCGGGATTCACTAAGGTCGTGCGCCCGATATCCAGCAGGTGTTGCTGCTGCGCCGAGGTCCTGGTGCATGTAAGTGCGTATCAAGTGACACAATTTTTAAAAAAATACATCGGTTTTTCGTTGCGTGCAAGCCGGCGCTGATGAGACACAATCCGATCGTGTGCATCAAAATCGGGGTCAATTCAGTGCAAAACGGCGAAAATCTGAAATAATTGGGAAAACCTGACGGAATTGCGGCCAAAGGACCCCTAGTAAATGAGCCCCATTGTGTCGCAAGACACGCACTTACATTCACCAGGAAGAAGCAGGTGAACTCCTGCGGACCTCGGCGCAGCAGCGACACCTGCAGGATATCGGGAGCACGACCTTAGCGAATCCCGGCAGGACGCTAATCCACGTCGGGGAACGGCAACGCGCCGCGGGATCGCGAATGGACCGGGTAAGTAAAATGTGCCCCAATGTGTCAGTCTAAATTGCAGATCCGGCATTCTATTCCTGTATCCAGATTGCACGTTACCTCCCACCTGTAATAAATTTGGCGCTTTGTTACTTTACTTTGACATTTCAGACCCTATTAACTCATTTCCCGCCTTTACAATAATTTTTGCAATTTTTTTTTGCTCCTTTATTGTAGATGTTATTGTCTATTTTTCCGATATAGTTCTGTTCTGTGATTACACAATACCAATTAGGACTGAGCGCTGAGAGGCCTCGCGGACGCCGTCATAGATTTGTTTTGTGTGTTACATAAATCGCCATGGAAACAAAGTAGGTTCTATTTTTGCATCAAAAGAGTAAAAAAGCTCCTCCACTTAATTCCCCCCCTTGGAGGACAAGTGCTCGAGCTCTTGACTAGTAGCTTTACCACCGCTGCGGGTTCTCCTTGTTAAAGGTATAGAGGCGCAGCTCTGCCTCCCGAAATCTAACCCAACCAGGCAGATGTAGCAGAGCTGAGATTGGGGGTCATTTACTAAGGGCCCGATTCGCGTTTTCCCGACGTGTTACCCGAATATTTCCGATTTGCGCCGATTGTACCTGAATTGCCCTGGGATTTTGGCGCACGTGATCGGATTGTGGCGCATCGGTGCCGGCTTGCACGCGACGGAAATCGGCGGGTGTGGCCGAACGAAAACCCGACGTATTCTGAAAAACCGCCGCATTTAAAAACCGAAAAAGTGTCGCTTGGGAAGCGCTTACCTTCACCTGGTCCGAGGTGGTGCATTCCGGCGCGTTGAGATGATTTTCAGCGCAGCAGCGCCACCTGGTGGACGGCGGAGGAACTACCTTAGTGAATCCCGGCCGGACCCGAATCCTGTGCAGAGAACACGCCGCTGGATCGCGAATGGGCCAGGTAAGTAAATCTGCCCCAATCGGCGCAAATCGGAAATATTCAGGTAACACGTCGGGAAAACGCGAATCGGGCCCTTAGTAAATGACCCCCATTGTCTCTTGCTGCAGGGGGACTGATATACTTGTATCAGGTGATGTCCCACTGACTCATAGGGGATGTGTAAGGGGACTCTCCCGGAGCTTCCAGAATTACAGGGCATCTACCACCAGAACGAAGGATTGGAGCTTCCGTAAGAGCACTGGTGGCATGTCCTCACACTGCTGTGCTCATTTCTACCTGCAGCCAATGCTAGCAATCGGCCCTGAAGAGATGTGTAATCTTACCTGGGTGTTAATTGTCCGTAGCAGCAGGACTATGAATATCGTCCATATTCCAGATATGGGGGTCCGTTCTCACACTGCTGTGCTCTTAGATCTTTGCATTGAAATGCTCCCAAAACGCTGCTATGAGTAGAAGTTCTAGCACCTTTCTGATTAAATACTACAGCTGTCACTCAGAGTAAAAGTAGAGTAAAAGAGCTGTAAAGTAACATACTGCTGAGAGCAAAGAGAACTGCAGTGTGAGGACACGCCCCATGTAAGGAACCAACAACATGGTTCTAATATGGTCAGTACCCCATTTCTACAATTCCCTGACCACCCATCGACCCACCTACAGCCATGGATCCACTTACACCCATTGACCCACCTACAGCCATCATGGACCCACCTACAGCCATGGACCCACTTACACCCATTGACCCACCTACAGCCATCATGAAGGGTCTTGGTTGTTGTACAGGTCGTAGGTAGGGGGTCCCTCACTAGGCAAGCGCTTGTATTATGCAACTGGGCTTAAGGGCACTCGATAGCGGTTATTATACGGAAAAGTGTGGCGGTATTATAACGGGAAAATGTATGCGGTATTATACGGATAAATGGGGCGGTATTATACGGAAAATGTATGGCGGTATTATACGGAAAATGTGTGGCGGTATTATACGGAAAATGTGTGGCGGTATTATACGGAAAATGTGTGGCGGTATTATACAGAAATGTGTGCGGTATTATACGGTAAAATGTAGGCAGGTTTATACCGGAAAAATGTATGGCGGTATTATACGGAAAAGTAGTGTGGCGGTATTATACGGAAAATGTATGGCGGTATTATACGGAAAATGTGTGGCGGTATTATACGGAAAATGTATGGCGGTATTATACGGAAAATGTATGGCGGTATTATACGGAAAATGTGTGGCGGATTATTATATGGAAAATGTGTGGCGGTAATTATACGGAAAATGTGTGGCGGTATTATATGGAAAATGTGTGGCAGTATTATACGGAAAATGTATGGCGGTATTATACGGAAAATGTATGGCGGTATTATACGGAAAAGTATGGCGGTATTATACGGAAATGTGTGGCGGTATTCTACGGAACTGTTGCGGTATATTATAGGTGCTATATGATCGAATATGAGATACTTTGGTGCAGATTATGATCCCTCGGATCACGGCGTTCCTGCGTGGATCGAGGTCTGCGGCGATTCCCTAGGGACAGTTCCTCCGACGTCCACCGGTGGCGCTGCGCGCTGAAGTCGACGAGGCCCGCTGGAGTTCCGATACTATACTTGGTGCAGGTAAGCGCGTGTCACGCAACAACTTTTTTTTTTTTAAAGCGGCGTTTTTTCGAATACATTGGGTTTCGTTCGGCCACGCCCCCCGATTTCCGTCCGTGCATGCCGCGCGATGTGCCACAATCCGATCGCGTGCGCCAAAATCCCGGGGCAATACAGGGAAAATTGGCGCAAAACGGAAAAATTTGCGTAACCCGCTGGTATAACGCGATTCGGGCCCTTAGTGAATGACCCCCTATGTGTCGGCAGCACTTTACTATTTCAGAATTTTATGTTGATATTATCTCAGCATTCAGTGGCAATAATATACGGACACTATATGGCAGCATTATTTGGATATTGTGAATAAGTCTTTGCTGAATTAGAATCATTGACCTCACATCTTACTCTGTTATGTTGCCATTACATGTTGAGATGATTTGGACACTAAATGGTGTTTTTTAATTATAGACCTTAAATGGCCGTATTATATGTACAGTATATGGCAGTATTATATGAACAGTATATGGCAGTATTATATGTACAGTATATGGCAGTATTATATGTACAGTACATGCAGTATGATATTGTGAACAGTGTATGGCAGTATTATATGAACAGTATATGGAGTATTATATGTACAGTATAGGCAGTATTATATGTACAGTATATGGCACGTATATGGAACAGATGTATGGCAGTATTTATGAACAGTATATCTGGCCGTATATATGACAGTTATGTGGCCGTAGTATAACAGTATTATGGCAGTTTATATAAACACGATATTTCAGACATATGTGAACAGTATATGCAGATTATGTGAACAGATATGCAGTATTCATGAACAGTATAAGGAGCCTATGTGAACAGTATATGGCAGTATTATGTGAACAGTATATGGCAGTGATATGAACAGTATAAGGCAGCATTATGTGAACAGTATATGGCAGTATTATGTGAACAGTATATGGCAGTATTATATGAACAGTACAGGGAAGTATTATATGTACAGTACATGGCAGTATTATATGTACAGTATATGGCAGTATTATATGTACAGTATATTTCAGTGTTATGTGAACAGTATAGGCGTATATATGGTACAGTATATGCAGTATTACAGAACCGTATATGGCAGTATTATATGAACAGTATTCTGGCAGTATTATGCTACAGTATTATGGCAGTACTATATGTCAGTCTGGCAGTATTATAGAACAGTATATGGAGTATTCTATGTACGTAAGGCAGTATTGATATGAACAGTATATGGCATATTATATGTTACAGTATATGCAGTATATATTACAGTTATGGCAGTGTATGTGAAAGTGTATGGCAGATTATCGCACAGTTATATGGCCGATTATATGACAGTAGTGGCCGATTATATACAAACCAGTATGGCGTATTATATAAACAGATTTCAGTATTATGGACAGTATATGGCCCCCAGTAATATATGAACAAGTATAGGCAGCATTATGTGAACAGTATATGCAGTATGATGTGGAACAGTATATGCAGTATTATATGAACGTATAAGGACAGCATTATGTGAAAAAGATATGGCAGTATTATGTGAAACAGATATATGGCAGTATTATATGAACAGTACAGGGAAGTATTATATGTACAGTACATGGCAGTATTATATGTACAGTATATGGCAGTATTATATGTACAGTATATTTCAGTGTTATGTGAACAGTATATGGCAGTATTATGTACAGTATATGGCAGTATTACATGAACAGTATATGGCAGTATTATATGAACAGTATATGGCAGTATTATATGTACAGTAGATGGCAGTATTATATGAACAGTATATGGCAGTATTATATGTACAGTATATGGCAGTAGTCTATGAACAGTATCTGGCAGTATTAATGTACAGTATATGGCAGTATTATAGTACAGATATGCATATTTATGAACCGTATTATGGCGTATTATATGTACAGTATATGGCAGTATTATATGAACAGTATAAGGCAGCATTATGTGAACAGTATATGGCAGTATTATGTGAACAGTATATGGCAGTATTATATGAACAGGTATACGGCCTATTATCGCCAGTATCTGCAGATTATAGGTACAGTATATGGCAGTATTATATGTACAGTACATGGCAGTATTATATGTACTGTACATGGCAGTATTATGGAACAGGTATGCAGTATATATGAAACAGTATATGCGTATAGAGGTACAGTATATGGCTATATCTGAAAACAGTATATGGCAGTATTATGTGAAAACAGTGTATGGCAGTATTATAGAACATGTATATCTGGCCGTATTAATATGAACAGTATGTGGCGTATTATATACCCAGTATATGGCAGTATTATATAAACAGTAACTTCAGAATACGTGAACAGTTATTATGGGGGGGGACAGTATTATGTGAACAGGATTGGCAGTATTATATGACAGTAATAGCAGCATTATGTGAACCGTATAGGCAGATATTAGTGAAACAGTATATGGCAGTATATATGAACAGTATAGGCAGCATATGTGACAGTATCTGGCAGATTATATGAACAGATAAGCAGAGATGTGAAAAGTATATGGCAGATATGTGAAACAGGGATATGGCAGTATTATATGAACAGTATAAGGCAGCATTATGGGAACAGTATATGGCAGTATTATGTGAACAGTACATGGCGTATTATATGTACAGTATATGGCAGTATTATTTGTACAGTATATGGCAGTATTATATGTACAGTATATGGCAGTATTATATGTACAGTATATGGAAGCTATATGAACAGATTATGGCAGTATATATGTACCAGTATATGGCAGGAATTATATGAACAGTATATGGCAGTATATATGTACAGGATATGGAGTATTATATTACAGTATATGCCAGATACATGAAAACCGTATATGGCAGTATTATATGAACAGTATATGGCAGTATTATATGTACAGTATTATGGCCAGTATTCTATTACACGTTATTGGACGTCTTAGGTACAGTATATGGCAGTTGTATATAACAGTATTTGCAGTTTATATGTGTACAGTATCTGGCAGTCTTTATATTACAGTATATGCAGTATTATATGCACAGTAGATGGCAGCATTATGAGAAACAGTATATGGCAGCATTAGTGAAAGTATAGGCAGTCTATATTGTACAGTATATGGCCAGTATTACATGAACAGTATATGGCAGTATTACATGAACAGTATATGGCAGTATTATATGTACAGTATATGTCAGTATTATATGAACAGTATATGGCAGTATTATATGTACAGTATATGGCAGTATTATATGTACAGTATATGGCAGCTATTATATGTACAGTACATGGCGTATTATATGAACAGTATATGGCAGTATTATGTGAACAGTATATGGCAGTATTATGTGAACAGTATATGGCATTATTATATGAACAGTAGATGGCAGGTTATTATATGTACAGTATATGGCAGTATTATATGTACAGTATATGGCAGTATTATGTGAACAGTATATGGCAGTATTATATGTACAGTACATGGCAGTATTATATGAACAGTATATTTCAGCATTATGTGAACAGTATATGGTGATGTACTATCTGCTGCTAGTCCATCAGGGACTTAAATTTTTACTACTCTTCTATTTCATGTTAATATAATTCTGCTAGTCAATATATGGCAGTATAATGTGGGCAGTATTGCAGTAATTAGATGCTGATTGGACATAATGCTCCAGGCCACCGATACTAAGATACAACATACACTATATTTAGGACTTAAGTTATATTAATTTGAGACCGGATGGCAGTTTTATAAAGGCAATATGGGGGCTGTATTAAATAGGGACTGTATTGCGGTATTAATTGTATACTGTTTCTACTGGGGGGTTTCACTGCTTTAGACCACCAGAGATTCACTATCGACTCATTTATTGTATATAGATTGTATATATAGAGATTATAAGGACACAGAATGGCGGTATTATTTGGATACTGTGTGGTGGTATTTGTTGCTGTAGCCACTAGGGACTTTACTAGTAACTTCTTCAGAACTGAGCGAGATTATGTTGATACAAGCTGGTCACTGATTGGCGGTTTTATGCCGCTATTATTATATATCACATTTTGTGATTTTATTGTACCTAATAAAAATTGATACTTTATTATAAAGTTTATGTCATGTGCATGATTCATATTTTTCAAGTATTTGGTGGTAGCTATTATTTTATATGTAAAATGTATTATGTTGGCGCTATATATACAATACAAAACAGTAAAGCTTTATCCCAATAAAGCTTAGGAAATTTTCAGTAATAGGGCGGTATTATATGGGCGCTATATGGCAGTATTCTGGGCGCTTAATGTGCAGTATTATATGGGAGCTATATGGCAGATTATATGGGCGCTATAGGCAGTATTGTATGGGCGCTATAATGGGCAGTATTATATGGGCGCTATATGGCAGATATATGGTATGGCATATCTAATGGGCGTATATGTGCATATTATACTGGGCGCTATTATGGCGTAATACGGCTTATATGGCAGTATTATATGGGGCTATTGGCCAGTATTATAGGAGCTATATGGCAGTATATAGCGGCCTATATGGCGTATTTATGGGGCGTCATATGCCAGTATTAATGCGCTATATCGGCAGTATTATATGGGGCTAAGCATTGGCCTATGGCAGTATTATATGGGGCTATATATATGGCAGTGTTATATGGCAGTACAATGGGCGCTATATGCAGTATTATATGGGAGCTTATATGGACAGTATCTTATGGCGCTTTGGCATTATTGGATCTAAATGGCAGTAGTATATGGGCGCTATATGGCAGATTCTCCTATAATGCGGCCGTATATATGCCTATATGGCAGTATTAATCATGGGAGCTATATGGCAAGTCTATATGGGGCTATATGGCGTTATTTTGGCGCGAGCAGTATTTATGGCAGCATTATGGACTATATGGAAGTATTAGTTTATGCTGTGCAGCTATTCGCATCTCTAATATCACTATATCGTCTCAAAACTAGTCACATGACCGTTTAGGCCGCATTCAGCAGACATAGAATATAGAAACACTCCAGAGAGACTACTGGACATCCAAATGATATTTAAGCTTTTAGCATCAGAGAGGATCCAAGTATTGATCTGTAAGACACGGAACAATAGATCAATACGTAATGCAAGTATCTGGCAGCGGGGGGCGTAATACCGCACTACCTCACCCTCATCCATAAAGTGAAGTCACCAACGCCATAGCAAGTTGTCCGACTTGTGACTAATGTGCAATGGACTGTAAGCATCAATGTATGCTCTTCTCGGCCCCAACCATACCACCGCGTGGGCGGGGCACTTGTGTGTGGTGGTTAGTGGGCACCCGGTAGAAGTGATGGCGGATTATTGTCACATCGGCCACGGATCAACGTTTATAGGCGGCGATGACAAAACCAGACAAACACTTAAAGCTTTTATTGCCCCCTTCAGCCCCCGCTGCCCCCATGTACTGCCTGCTATCTGACCCCATTATTTCTGGGTGGTCTCTGCCCTTCACTCCCTTTTATACTTCCATATAGAAATCTTAAATGCCGCCATAAGGTGCAAACCCCCTTTAGCTACATACACTCCCGCATAGATTTTGTGTCTGCAATGCGATGGAGAATCACAGATCATAATGTTACTGTAGTCGTGCCAAATGAACAACTCGGCTCTGCTACATCTGTTTGAGGCATTATACCTGTGTAGCCGCTATTAAAGGGGTTGTCCTATGATAGGAAGTGATAGATCGCAAATTAGCTCCATTCATTTCTATACATCTGAGCTGCAGTGCCGGCACTGACCACGGACAAGGGTGGCGCTGTTGGCGTTGGTGGAGAAAGTGGCCATGTTTACCCCTTTAACACCAGTGGGGGGTTAAATAGACATTTGCCTTGAGATGCCTCCCCCAAATTTCTGTAGAGCTACAGATATTTCTGCTCTGTATCTACCGCCTTTGACATAAGGACCTGCAGTGGTTTGGTCATGTGACCACATGTGCAGGTCCTTCTTTAGCAACAGGTCCTTGCACCTTACAGCACATATTTGCAATGTAATTTACCATTGGTCGTCACCCAGCTTTCCCAAAGTCCTACTTGGGAGGATATATACGGGGAGATACAATGTATCATAAATAGATAGAAGGTTGAGCTTTCCCAGGTGCAGATATGGGTCAGAAGCTGGGACTGTCACAGGGCTGAGTGTTTGTCACCATGTGTCAGGATGACCAGATGGTGCCGCTCCATTACTGAAACCTGATAATATAATAAGTGAGATGAGAGGAGTTATAATCCCATTGACGAGGCGCCGGACACTCTAACAGATGAATCTGGCGCATGTCACAGATGGAAGCAGTGAACCAGCCGGGGACGGCCCCCAAAATGGATTAGGTAATTAAAAGTTTATGGAAGACGCAGCGCTGTAAAACACGGAGCGTCCTGGGAATACCGCCGCACTGTCAGCGCTTCCTGGGATTAGCTAATTACTGCGAAAACTCAGATCCCATCAGTGACTTTGCTGAAGGAGATCCAGGGACAGACACAAAATATTCCACCATTCATCTACGGAGATGGAGACATTTCCACATAAATCCGTAAAAATAGATATAGTACTAAAAATGTATATCATACTCCATTCACATCCAAAGCTGCATCCACAGACTGCATAGCACCTTCACTCTCACGTTGTAGGTATATATCATATGAGGAAAACCTTACTGAAAGGATAAATCACAACTCAAGCAACTACAATACGATCCGACTAATTCCAGACTGACGCGGTATTTACTTCAAATTGTGTCGCATCCATGCACTTACATGCACCAGGAAGAAGAAGGTGAACTCCAGGGACCTGAGCGGAGGAGCGACACATGCAGGTAATGGGACGCACGATCTAGTGACCCCCGGCACAGCGCATTAACACGGACAATGCACTTACATGCACCAGGAAGAAGAAGGTGAACTCCTGGGACCGAGCGGGAAGCGACACATGACAGGATATCGGAGCACGATCTTAGTGATCCCCGCACAGCGCATTATACATGGACAATGCACTTACACTGCACCAGGAAGAAGAAGGTGAACTCCAGGGACCTGAGAGGGGGAAGCGACACATGCAGGATATCGTGTGCACGATCTTAGTGGACTCTGCACAGTGCATATACCCGGACAATGCACTACAGCCAGAAGAAGAAGGTGAATCTGGGACGAGCGGGAAGACACAGAGGATATAGGGCGCAGGATCTAGTGGATGCCCCGCACAGGCATATACACGGACATGCACTTACATGCAACAGGAAACGGTGACTCGGGGACCTGAGCGGAAGCGACAATGCAGAATCGGGCGCGCATGATCTTAGGACCCCGCCACAGCGCATATCCAGACAATGCACTAACATGCACCGGAAGAAGAAGGTTGAAATCCGGGGACCGAGCGGGGGAAGCGAACACATGCAGGATATCGGTCCGCACGATCCAGTGATCCCGCAAGCACATTATACAAAGACAATGCCTTACATGCACAGAAGAAGAAGGTGAACTCGGGGACTGAGGGGGAAGCAGTACACATGCAGGAATCGGGCGCAGGATCTCGCGTGACTCCCGCCACAGCGCATTATACACGGACAATGCACTACATGCACACGTCGAAGGACAGAGAAGGTGAACCCAGGGACTGGAGGGGTGAAGTGACACTGAGGGATTATCGGTGCACGATCTTAGTGACTACCCGACCCAGCGCATTATACACGGGACAACGCACTTACATGCACCGAAGAAGAAGAATGTGAAACTCCGCGGGACCTGAGCGGGAAGCGACACATGCAGGATATCGGGCGCACAATCATGTGACTCCCACACAGCATTTACAAGGACAATGCACTACATGCACCAGGAGAAGAAGGTGAAACTCCGGGACGAGCGGGGAAGCGACACAGGCAGGATTGCGGGCGCAGGATCTTAGTGACTCCGCCACGCGCATTATACAGACAATGCACTTACATGCACCAGGAAGAAGAGGTGAACCAGGGACCTGAGCGGGGAAGCGACACATGCAGGATATCGTGTGCACGATCTTGTGACTCCTGCACAGTGCATTATACACGGACAATGCACTTCATGCACCAGGAAGAAGAAGGTGAAATCCTGGGACCTGGCGGGGAAGCGCAACACATGCAGGGATATCGGGGCAGATTTCGTGTGACGCACAGCGCATGATACACGGACAATGCACTTACAGAACCAGGAAGAGAAGGGAACCGGGGACCTGAGCAGGGGAAGCGACACAGCAGGATATCGGGCATGATCTAAGTGACTCCGCACAGCGCATTTACACGGACAATGCACTTACATGCACCAGGAGAAGGTGAACCGGGGCCTGAGCGGGGAAGCGGACAAATGCAGGATATCGGGCGCAAGATCTTAGTGACCCCCGCCACAGCGCATTATACCCGGACAATGCACTTACATGCACCAGGAAGAAGAGGTGAACTCCGGGGACCTGAGCGGGGAAGCGACACATGAGGATTCTCGGGGCAGGCTTTAGTGACTCCCCGCACTAGCGCATTTTACACGGACAATGCCCTTACATTGCACCAGGAAGAAGAAGGTGAACTCGGGACCTGAGGGGGAGCGACACATGAGGATATCGGGCGCACGATTTAGTGACTCCCGCACAGGCATTTACACGGACAATGACTTACATGCACCAGGAGAAGAAGGTGAACTCCTGGGACTGAGCGGGGAAGCGACACATGCCGGACATCGGGCCAGGATCTTAGTGATCCCCGCACAGCGCATGAAACGGACAATGCACTTACATGCACCAGGAAGAAGAAGGTGAACTCAGGGACCTGAGCAGGGAAGCGACACGCAGGTATAGTGTGCAACGATCTTAGTGACTCCTGCACAGTGCATTATACACGGACAATGCACTACATGCACCAGGAGAGAAGGTGAACTCCGGGGACCTGAGCGGGGGAAGCGACATAGCAGGATATCGGTGCAGCGATCTAAGTGACTCCCCGCACGCGCATTATACACGGACAATGCACTTACATGCACCAGGAAGAAGGTGAACTCCCGGGGACCTGAGCGGGGAAGCGACACCCAGCAGGATATGGGCGCAGGATCTTAGTGACCCGCAAAGCGCATTATACACGGACAATGCAACTTACATGCACAGGAAGAAGAAGGTGAACTCCGGGGACCTGAGCGGGGAAGTTGACACTTGGGAAATTAATATATATAGTATAAATCCATATTCACAGTCCTACTGTACTAATAAACATACACAAGGGTCTGATTGCACATCTCTGCAAAGGTGATACGAACACTGACTGCCCAGCGAGCACAGAAGACAGCAGGTGTAAGAGACCTATATATCTAGAAAATGGACATTTTTCACAGTACTGACTGCTACCAAACAACATACCAGGAAAGATTTGATCATACATCTTATTGGGCGTAATACATGAACCGCCTGCAGGAGCCGTGGACAAACTGTTGACAGATCCCTTTAAGGCCCAGTGGCCATAGGTGCATACCTAGCACTGTCTGCAGCTGGAAGTGAGGGTACAGTCTTGTCGCTCTAAAGGTACAGACTGGTAATAGAACATTCGGGGGTCCTGACGGCCCCCTCGTGCTGATCCCTTAGAGGCTGTTTCTTGACTTGATGTCGCGTCCTCTCTGCTGATGCATGTGTTGTCCATCCACGCTGGACATCTGGCGCACACACTCAAGGTAGGACCCGCAGCTTGATCGGGGGACACTCTGTGCCCCCTCATAGACCTCTCCCCTATAACCAGGACCAAGGGGGCCGGCAGATCCCCAAACAAGCCATTAGTGTCCTGTCCATACATCTCCATTACATGTCTATGTTTGAAGACTTAATATCCTATTGATCCATCTCCTGGGTGGTGACGCTATCCTCCTAACACACTAGAGTGCGCCCCTCCACTTACCCCAATGGGGCTCAATCTAGGGTCTGAAGGTGCGATTCAGTCGGGTTTTCCCGAATGTTTCCAATTTGCGCCGTTTTGCTCCGAATGCTGGTTTTTTGACGCACGTGACGGATTGTGTCGCATCGGCGGGGCTGCAGTGACAGAAATCGGGGGCGTGGCTGTCTGAAACCTGATGGATTCGGAAAAATTGCGGTATTCAAAGAATTTGGGGCTCATTACTTACCGAGTCTATAACGATACCGTAGCGCGTTGTCCGATGTGGATTCGTGTCCTGCCGGATTCACTAAGGTCGTGCGCCCGATATCCGCAGTGTTGCGCTGCGCCGAGGTCCTGGTGCATGTAAGTGCGTATCAAGTGACACAATTTTTAAAAAAATACCTCGGTTTTTCGTTGCGTGCAAGCGGCGCTGATGAGACACCAATCCGACGTGTGCATCAAAATCGGGGTCATTCAGTGCAAACGGCGAAAATCTGAAATAATTGGGAAAACCTGACGGAATTGCGGCCAAAGGACCCCTAGTAAAGGCTGCCCTTGTGCCGCAAGACACGCACTTACCTCACCAGGAAGAAGCAGGTGAACTCCTGCGGACCTCGGGCGCAGCAGCGACCCGCAGATATCGGAGCACGACCTTAGCGAATCCCGGCAGGACGGCTAATCCACGTCGGGGAACGGCAACGCGCCGCGGATGCGAATGGACCGGGTAAGTAAAAAGTGCCCCAATGTGTCAGTCTAAATTGCAGATCCGGCATTCTATTCCTGTACTCCAGATGCGCACGTTACCTCCCACCTTAATAAATTTGGCGTTTGTACTATGAATCTTCCAGACCCTATAACTCATTTCCCCTTTACAATATTTTTGCAATTTTTTTTTGCTCCTTATTGTAGATGTTATGTCTATTTTCCGATATAGTTCGTCTGTGATTCACATACCAATTAGGACTGAGCGTGAGAGGCCTCGCGGACGCCGTCAATAGATTGTTTGTGTGTTACATAATCGCCATCGGAAACAAAGTGGTTCTATTTTGATCAAAAGAGTAAAAAAGCTCCTCCACTTAATTCCCCCCCTTGGAGGACAAGTGTCGAGCTCTTGAATAGTAGCTTTACCACCGCTGCGGGTTCTCCTTGTTAAAGGTATAGAGGCGCCGTCTGCCTCCCGAATACTAACCCAACCAGGCAGATGTAGCCGAGTGAGATTGGGGGTATACTAAGGGGCTCGATTCGGGCTTTTCCCGGGTGTCTATCCGAATATTTCCGATTTGCGCCGATTGTACGGAATTGCCCCCGGGATTTTGGCGCACCGATCGGATGTGGCGTATCGGTGCCGGCTTGAACGCGACGGAAATCGGGGGCGTGGCCCGAACGAAAACCCGACGTATTCGGAAAACCGCGCATTTAAAAAAACGAAAAAGTGCGCTTGGGGAAGCGCATTCTCCATGGTCCGTAGGGTGGTGCATTCCGGAGCGATTGAAGACTTTTCAGTGCAGCAGCGCCACCTGGTGGCGGCGGCGGAAACTTACCTAGGAATCCCGGCACGGGGACCCGAATCTGTGCAGAGAAAACCGCCGCTGATCGCGAATGGGCCAGGTAAGTAAATCTGCCGCAATCGGGCAAATCGGAAATATTCAGGGTAACACGTCGGGAAAACGCGAATCGGGCCCTTAGTAAATGACCCCCATTGGCTCTGTGCAGGGGGAAGATGATACTCTTGTATCAGGTGATGTACCCACTGATCATAGGGATGTAAGGGGGACTCTCCCGGAGCTCCAGAATTACAGGCATCTACACCAGAACGAAGGATTGGAGCTTCTGTAAGAGCACTGGGCATGTCCTCACACTGCTGTGCTCATTTCTACCTGCAGCCAATGCTAGCATCGGCCCTGAAGAGATGTGTAATCTTACCTGGGGTTAATGTCCGTAGCAGCAGGACTATGAATATCGTCCATATTCCAGATATGGGGGTCCGTTCTCACACTGCTGTGCTCTTAGATCTTTGCATTGAAATGCTCCCAAAACGCTGATATGAGTAGAAGTTCAGCACCCTTTCTGATAAATACTACAGCTGTCACAGAGTAAAAGTAGAGTAAAAGAGCTGTAAAGTAACAGCTGCAGAGCAAAGAGAACTGCAGTGTGAGGACACGCCCCATGTAAGGAAACCAACAACATGGTTCTCAATATGGTCATGACCCCATTCTACAATTCCCTGACAACCCATCGACCCCACTCCAGCATGGATCCACTTCCAGACCCACCTACAGCATCATGGACCCACCTACAGCCATGACCCACTTACACCCATGACCACTACAGCCATCATGGACCCACTAAGCCATGGATCCACTTACACCATTGACCCACCTACAGCGCATCATCGACCCACCTACACCATGGACCATTACACCATGGACCCACCTACACCATCATGGACCCACCTACAGCCATGGACCCACTACACCCATTGACCCACCTACAGCCATATCGACCACCTACAGCCATGGACACACTTACACCCATGAACCCAACCTAAAGCCATCATGGACCACAAACAGCACTGACGCCATTATACGCATAGAACCCACCACAGCCTCATGGACCCACTACAGCCATCATGGACCCACCTACAGCATCATGGTCCCACCTATAGACATCATGTCCCACTAAAGCCAAGGACCCACCTACAGCCAAGGACCCACCTGGAGCCCTTTCTTCTTCTTGTATTGGATTTGCTTATATTTGCCACAACTACCACTAAAAATAAGGTACACTCCCCAAAAATTCAGGAGATTTGCTTGCAGTTACTGGAGAAGAACAAAGTGTCAACCAGACACATTGGGGGTCATTTAATAAGGGCCCAAATCGCTATTTTTCGTCGGGTTTCCCGGAAATTACCGATTTGCGCCGAATTGCCCACGGTTTTTGCTGCACGCGATCGGATTGTGACGCAACAGCGCCGGCATGCACGTGGCGGAAATCGTGGGGTGTGGCGTCGAAAAACCCGACGGATTCGGAAAAACCTCGGAATTTTTTTTAAAAAATGTGTTGCTTGACACGTGCTTACCTGCACCCAAGATAGGATGGTGAACTCCAGCGAACTCTGGCAGACTTCAGCGCAGCAGCGACACCTGGTGGACATCGGGTGCACTACCAGGTCCTCTGGAGTTCACCTTTTTCTTCCCGGTGCATGTACTGCGTGTCTTGCACACCATTCTAATGTTATCTTGCGCGTGTGTCAACAGCCCCCCTGGTTCTGTCGTGGCAAGCCATCGCCGATGCGCCAAAATCCGATCGCCTGCGCAAAATCCCCTGTTAATGCAGCCCAACGGAAACGTCGGGAAAAGTGCTGAAAATGCGGTCGCGGACCTTAGGAAATGAGCCCCATTAAGTTTTGCAGTAATGTATCCATCAAGGGATGTAGGATCATGAGGAATGTTCATTCCTGGCCATGAAAGGGTTATTAATGTCGTCGTAGTGAATCTGGTCACTGTTCTTCAGTACCTAGTATTTTGCTGCAGCGGGTTTAGGGTGTCATCTGTCCCGTTACAGAGTCCTTCTCCTCGGAGACTGTTGAGGTTCTACGAGCCTCCACGCCTCATCGGGGATCAATATGAGGCCTCTCTGTGCAGCCGGGGCAGTTTACAGGACCTGTGCGGGTCTGGTTATTAGGGGGTCTTAGGAGACAATAGAGGTCAGGGATGATGGGGGGTGACAGCGCTGGGTGCCTGTGTTTTCGGTACAAATTGGGTTTATCTGAAAATGCCAAAGTGGCCTTTATGAGCCGGCAAAGGGTTAAGTCTGTCCCTTTAAATGTGGGTCTGAGTCCTCACATATTAGTACAGCCTCCGCCCTGTCTGCCGCTTGGTTTATTACGTCCTTTACATCCATCAGTTTGGGAGAGATGGCCACATAACATCCTACACCCCTGAGTAACTCAGACTCATAGGTACAACAGGAGGAAACACTGCATTCGATGAGGTCAGTTCCAGACTTTCCAGGATTGGGGTTTTCTCACACTGCTGTGCTCTGTGCTCTCTGCAGCCAGTGTATATGTGTCCTGGATGATGTGAATCAGACCTCAACTGCTGTGCTTCTGTGCTTGCAGCCAGTGTTATGTTTGTCCCTGGAGAGATGTGTATCAGACCTCCACGTGTGCTGGCTCTGCAGCAGTGTGTATTGTCCCTGGAGAGATGTGAATCAGACTCCACTGTGTGCTCTGTGCTTGCAGCCAGTGTGTATGTTGGCGAGACTGTGTATCAGACCTCACACTGCGTGCTCTTGTGCTCTCTGCAGTGTTATGTATTGTCCCTGGGATATGGTGATGAGCTCAATGCTGTGACTGGTCCTCTGCAGCCAGTGTTATGTATTTCCCTGGAGAGATAGTGTAATTGCAGATGTGTAATCAGGCCAAATGACATGTGTCTGCCTTGTAGTATCAGTGTTAGTTTACTGTCTGAGAGTGTGCTAGATCAGTACTTAGACTGTTGTGTCGTGGATCTGTATGGACAAAATGTTGAATGTTTGTGGCCCCGGGAGATGTATGAATCAGACTCACCAATGCTCGGTCTGGTTCTGAGCATGTGTTTAACAGATTGTCCACGTGGAGAGATGTGAATTCCTAGACTTCACACTGCGTGTGTAGTCTCTGCAGCCGTATGTATTGACCTGGAGAGATGTGTTCGACCTGCACCTTGCTGGCACCTGTGCTCTTGCATGGCACACGTCTATGGCCATAACCTGGCAATGTGTAACATGTATTGTGCACGTTTGTTGAGAGGCGATTGCCTGGGCTACACTGGGTGATAAGCGCCCTAAGATCTCAACGAGACTTTTTGTCAGCGGTTGATCACATTCTCAGGATGAAATATACATAACACTGGGCTGCAGAAGAGCACAGGAGAACAGCAGTGTGAGGTCTGCCATCCTTCTTTTTTTCTATTTCCTTTTTCTTTCTTTATTCCCTTCTTCTTTCTCGTTGCCTTCCTTTTTGCCCTTTCCCCTGTCTTTCCTCCGTTCTGTCTTCCTTGCCTTTCTTTCCTGATTACACATCTCTCGGGACACCTACAAACAACTGGCTGCAGAAAACACAGACACAAGCGTGTGAGGTCGGATACAATCTCTCCAGGGACATACCATAACACTGTTGCAGAGGAGCACAGAGCACCGCAGCACTGAGGTCTGATTACACATCCTCTCCCGGCAATCCATAACACTGGCGTGCAGGAGCACGAGACAGCAGATGTAGGTCTGAATTACCACATCTCTCCCGGGACACAATACATAACCACTGGATGCAGATAGCCCAGATCACAGCAGTGTGAGCTTCTGAACACCATCTTCCAGGGGACAAATACATTAACACTGGTGGGCAGAGAGCAAAGAGCACAGCAGTGTGAGGCTGAGACCACATCCTCTCCAGGGACAAAACAAACACTGCTGCAGAGAGCACAGAGCACAGCAGGTGAGGTCTGATTAAACATCTCCATGGACCATCATAACATGGCTGCAGCGGAGAGCACAGAGCACAGCGTGTGAGGTCTGATTACCCATCTCTCCAGGGACAATCAAAACCACGGCTGCAGAGAAGCACAGAGCACCGCAGTGTGAGTCTGATTACCTCTATCCGGGACAATAATAACACTGGTGCAGAGAGCCAGAGCACAGCAGTGTGAAGAAAGTAGAAAACCCAATCCTGGAATAGTCTGTAACTTGAACATATCATCGGACTGCAGTTGTTTCCTCTGGTTGACTATGAGTCTGAGTTATTCAGGGGTGATAGGAGTTATGTGGCCATCTCTCCCAAAACAGATGGAGGTAAAGGGACGTAATAAACCAAAACGCGCAGACAGGGCGGAGGCTTGTATAATATGTGAGGACTCAGACCCCACAATTTAAAGGGGCAAGACTTAACCCTTTGCCGGCTCATAAAGGCCACTTTGCAATTTCAGCATAACCCAAATTGTACAGAAAAAACACCCGGCACCAGCGGCTGTCACCCCACGATCATCCCGACCTCTTAGGGTCTGCCGTAATGACCCCTCTAAAACCAGGACCCGCACAGGTCCTGTAAAAATGCCCGGAGGCGCACAGAGAGGCATCATATTATTCCCGATGCGGACGGCGGGCTCGTAGAATCACAAGTCTACGAGGAGAAGATCGGCTTGTTAAAAGGACAAGAATAGAAAGAAAAACCTAAACCGCCTGCAGACAAAAATACAAGTATGAGCCCAGTGACCAGAGATTCACTACGGAGCGACATTTACAACCCCTTCATGGCCAGGACTTGGAAACATTCCTCATGTAACTTACTCCCATTGAGGGTACAATACGCAAAAACTGAATGGGGGTCTCATTACTAGGGTACGGACGCCTTTTCCGCACTTTTCACGACGATTCCGTTGGGCTGCATTAACAGGGGATTTGGCGCAGGCGTGGGATGGTTTGGCGCATCGGCGATGGCTTGCACACGACAGAAAGCGAGGGGTGGGCTGTGGACGAAGCGCAAGATTAAATTAGAATTGTGTGGAAGACACGCGGTAATGGACGGGAAGAAAAAGGTGAATCCAGAGGACCTGGTAGGCACCGAGGTCCCCAGGGTCGCTGCCTGCGTGAAGTTCTGCCAGAGTCGCTGGAGTTCACCATCCTACTTGGGGCAGGGAAGCAACGTGTCAAGCACACATTTTTAAAAAAAATTCGAGGTTTTTCCGAATCCGTCGGGTTTTTTCGCGGCCACCCCCACGATTGCCACGTGCATGCCGGCGCTGTGCGTCACCAATCCGATCGCGGTTGCAGCAAAACCTGGGGCAATTCGGCGCAAATCGGTAATTTCCGGGAAACCCGCGAAAAATGAGCGATTTGGGCCCTTATTAACTGACCCCCAATGGTCGGTTGACACTTTGTTACTTCTCCAGTAACATTGCACGCAAAATTCCCGAATTTTTGGGGGGTGTACCTTATGTTAGTGGTAGTGGTGGCAAATAATAAGCAAATCCAGCTACAAGACGAAGAAAGCAAGGGCTCCAGGTGGGTCTGGCGTAGGGGTCCTTGGCGTTAGGTGGGACCATGATGTCCATAGTGGGACCATGATGGCTGGTCGGTGGGGCCATGATGGCTGTAGGTGGGTCATGATGCTGTGTAGGTGGGTCGACGATGAGTATAGTGGCTTCATGGCTGTTGGTGAGTCCATGATGCTGAGGTGGGTAAATGGGTGTAAGTGGGTCCATGCTGTAGGTGGGCGATGATGGCTTGTTGTAGGTGGGGTCCAATGGGTGTAAGGGTTCCATCTGTAGGGGGTCCATGAGGGGCTGTAGGTGGGTCAATGGGTTGTAGTGTCCATGGTGTAGGTGGGTCGATGATTCCGTAAGAGCACTGGTGGTGTGTCCTCACACTGCTGTGCTCTTTTCTACCTGCAGCCAATGCTAACAATCGGCCCTGAAGAGATGTGTAATCTTACCTGGGTGTTAATTGTTCGTAGCAGCAGGACTATGAATATTGTCCATATTCCAGATATAGGGGTGTGTTCTCACACTGCTGTGCTCTTAGCTCTTTGCATTGAAATGCTCCCAAAACGCTGCTATGAGTAGAAGTTCTAGCACCTTTCTGGTTAAATACTACAGCTGTCACTCAGAGTAAAAGTAGAGTAAAAGAGCTGTAAATTAACATACTGCTGAGAGCAAAGAGAACTGCAGTGTGAGGACACGCCCCATGTAAGGAACCAACAACATGGTTCTAATATGGTCAGTACCCCATTTCTACAATTCCCTGACCACCCATCGACCCACCTACAGCCATGGACCCACTTACACCCATTGACCCACCTACAGCCATCATGGACCCACCTACAGCCATGGATCCACTTACACCCATTGACCCACCTACAGCCATCATCGACCCACCTACAGCCATGGACCCACTTACACCCATTGACCCACCTACAGCCATCATGGACCCACCTACAGCCATGGACCCACTTACACCCATTGACCCACCTACAGCCATCATCGACCCACCTACAGCCATGGACCCACTTACACCCATTGACCCACCTACAGCCATCATGGACCCACCAACAGCCATGAAGCCACTTATACGCGTTGACCCACCTACCGCCATCATGGACCCACCTACAGCCATCATGGACCCACCAACAGCCATCATGGACCCACCTACAGCCATCATGGACCCACCTACAGCCATCATGGACCCACCTACAGCCATCATGGTCCCACCTATAGACATCATGGTCCCACCTAAAGCCAAGGACCCACCTACAGCCAAGGACCCACCTGGAGCCCTTTCTTCTTCTTGTATCTGGATTTGCTTATATTTGCCACAACTATCACTAAAAATAGGGTACACTCCCCAAAAATTCAGGAGAATTTGCATGCAAGTTACTGGAGAAGTAACAAAGTGTCAACCAGACACATTGGGGGTCATTTAATAAGGGCCCAAATCGCTATTTTTCGTCGGGTTTCCCGGAAATTACCGATTTGCGCCGAATTGCCCCAGGTTTTTGCTGCACGCGATCGGATTGTGACGCAACAGCGCCGGCATGCACGTGGCGGAAATCGTGGGGTGTGGCCGTCGAAAAACCCGACGGATTCGGAAAAACCTCGGAATTTAAAAAAAAAAAATGTGTCTCTTGACACGTGCTTACCAGCACCCAAGATAGGACGGTGAACTCCAGCGAACTCCGCAGGACTTCTGCGCAGCAGCGACACCTGGTGGACATCGGGCGCACTACGCCAAAATCCCCTGTTAAATGCAGCCCAAAACGGAAATGGTCGGGAAAACCGCTGAAAATGCGCTCCGCGGAACCTTAGTAAATGAGCCCCATTAAGTTTTGCAGTAATTGTATCCATCAATGGGATGTAGGATACATGAGGAATGTTTCCATTCCTGGCCATGAAAGGGTTATTAAATGTCGCTCCGTAGTGAATCTCTGGTCACTGTGCTCAGTACTTAGTATTTTTGTCTGCAGCGGTTTAGGGTTTCTCATTCTTGTCCCTTTTACAGCAGATTCCTTCTCCTCGGAGACTTGTTGAGGTTCTACGAGCCTCCAGCCTCATCGGGGATCAATATGAGGCCTCTCTGTGCAGCCTCCGGGGGCAGTTTACAGGACCTGTGCGGGTCCTGGTTATTAGAGGGGTCATTACGGAGACAATAAGAGGTCAGGGATTGATCGGGGGGTGACAGCCGCTGGGTGCCTGTGATTTTTTCGGTACAAATTGGGTTATTCTGAAATTGCAAAGTGGCCTTTATGAGCCGGCAAAGGGTTAAAGTCTGTCCCTTTAAATGTGGGTTCTGAGTCCTCACATATTAGTACAGCCTCCGCCCTGTCTGCCGCTTTTTGGTTTATTACGTCCTTTACCATCCATCATGTTTGGGAGAGATGGCCACATAACATCCTACACCCCTGAGTAACTCAGACTCATAGGTACAACCAGGAGGAAACAACTGCAATTCGATGAGATGTTCAGTTACAGACTATTCCAGGATTGGGGTTTTCTCACACTGCTGTGCTCTGTGCTCTGTGCAGCCAGTGTTATATATGGACCCTGGAGAGATGTGTGATCATACCTTTAGTGTGTGTTGTTAGTAGCAGCAGGACTGTGAAATATGGAATGATATCCCAGCATTGCAGATTCTCTAAGTGCCCTTGGGGGTGTTTCCTAATAGTGTGTTGTTAGTAGCAGCAGGACTGTGATATATGGATTTATATTCCAGGATTGTAGCAATGTCCTCACACTGCTGCTCTATTCTTTGCAGCTAGTGTTATGTATTGTCCACAGCGAGATGTGTAATGAGACCTTTGTGTATGTTAGTAGCAGCAGGACTGTGATATATGGATTTATATCCCAGGATTGGGAATGTTTCCTAACACTGCTGTCTTACCTCTGTGTGCCATTGCTAAACACTGTTTGGTATCCAACTAGAATCCTTCTTTATCTTTTATTTAGAGCAGAAGTTAGAGGCTAGGAAACAGCTCAATGCAGAGAGCACAGCAGTGTGAGGACTCGCCTTCAGTGCACTTTCAGAAACTAAAACCCATGAATATAAATACATATATCACAGTCCTGCTGCTTTTAACTAAATTCACAAAGGTCTGACTACACATCTTTTCAGGGACAATACCTAACACTGTCTGCAGATCTCACAGAGCACAGCAGTGTGAGGACCCGCCCCCAGTGCATCTGGATAAGCTACAATTCTGGAATATAAATCTATATATCACAGTCCTGCTGCTACTAATAACATACATAAAGATATGATTGCACATCTCTCCAGTAAAACAAGGAGGGTTTCAGGAATTCACGCAGCATTACATTGTATAGATCTGCTCATTCTCAGTTTAGGAGTCCAGTGGGCGGTCCTAATAGTATATGATGACTGTCGATCGCTAATCAGGACCTCCCACTTGTTGTGCACAGGGACGGGTCCATATTGTGTGTATATACATATACGGGGGATGTGTTTGCACATTATACAGACATCCCGGATGTGCCACCTGTTGCTTCCCATGTGGAACGTCCCATTGATGTACAAACTATAGAAGTCTATAGGAGCCAGCACTACACACTCTGCACCTGCTTGTGCCGGCACATGATGGGTTACTGCTGCTACAGGGGGCAACCTGGGGGTCACTGAGAGCGTTTGAAGCTGGGGACCTAAAGCTGTGGGGTCAGACCACGGGGGGGGGGGGGGTAGCAGGGTAATCCTGCAGGAGTCATCTGCTGTACAGAAATACGATGGGTCATGGATACAGATGTAGCAGAGCTGAGGATGTCATCCTGACGGCACAGCGTGTTATGTGCGGTTTTACATGGGACTTACACGGACAATGCAGTTGTGATAAGCTAAATGACTAATTCAACTCTGCTACTTTGCTTCCCTTATTATATTGCATAGAGGGAACCTGTCAGCAGGTGAGACCATACAGACTGCAGTCAGTGTTGTCCCTGGAGTGATGTGTAATCAGATCTGTGTATGTTGTGAGTAGCAGCAGGACTGTGAAATATAGATTTATAATCCACGATTGTAGTGCATTAGGTAAGTGTACTCACACTGCTGTGCTCTGTGCTCTCTGCAGCCAGTCTTATGGATTGTCCGTGGAGAGATGTGTAATCAGACATATATGTATGTTGTTTGGTAGCAGAAGTACTGTAATATATAGATTTATATTCAAGGATTGTAAGTGCAATGAGGGTGTTGTCACACTGCTGTGCTCTGTGCTCTCTGCATTGAGCTGCTGCACAATCTCTCTCCTTTTCTCTTGCATAAGCTTTGGTAGTCTTCAGGTGGATAATGAAAGAAGTCATTTATATCAGAGGGGAGGAAATGCGGTGTAGCTCCATGCAGAGAGCCAAGAGCACAGCAGTGTGAGGATGCACTCTCAGTGTCCGGTTAGAAGAGAGTTTTTCTTCTAAGATAATGGGACAATAGAGAGGCATTAAGGGGGGAGATTAGGTCTGATCGCTGGGGGTCTGACTACCGGGGAATCGGGAGACCAAAATTTTGGGGCACATTTACTTACCCGGTCCATTCGCGATCCAGCGGCGGGTTGTCTGACGCTGATTCGTGTCTTCCAGCGATACACTAAGGTCGTGCGCCCGATGTCCACCAGGTGTCGCTGCTGCGCTGTAGTCCGTCGGAGTTCACTGGAGTTCACCAAGCTATGCTGGGTGCAGGTAAGCACGTGTCAAGCAACACATTTTTTTTTAAAAAATACGTCAGGTTTTCCGACGGCCACGCCCCCGATTTCCGTCGCGTGCATGCCGGCGGCAATGCGGCACAATCCGATCGTGTGCGCCAAAAACCCGGGGCAATTCAGGGAAAATCACAGCGAAACGGTAATATTTGGGTAACCCGATGGGAAAACGCGATTCGGGCTCTTAGTAAATGACCCCCATTATCTGCCATGCCCCATACTGAGGGTACTATAGGGGCACATTCTGTATGGGGCACTTCAGGGGATGTTTCTGGCCCTTTAAGACTCCTCATCCTCCTGGTAGAGGTTCATAAACAAGCGGCAGAGCTGCAGGGGCCCCCATAACCCGCCATGTAATGCGCCCCCGACCTTCTGGGGCTAAAAGCTTTTCATTGCGGCTGATGGCGGCCCGGGCCGGCCGGTAATTACACTGAGTAGTCCCGGCCGCTGCCGATTTACTGCATTGTTTGTTTAATGGAGGGCGATGTTATTGAGTCGCTCAGTAATTGGATGCATTTTTCTCCTCTATGGGAGAAGTCGTAATGGCGCTCAGCGCAGGAGGAGAGGGCGGAGGGGAATTATGGGTTTAATTTTTGATACTGGATATAATGGGGGGAAGTTGTTCCCTGGTCATTTCTCTGCAAACTCGCTGTGGCAAGTCTGTACTTAGCATCTCTATGTATGGTAGATACTTCTATAATGGCAGCTTAGATACAGCAGCTCAGCTCTATGTATGGTAGATACTTCTATAATGGCAGCTTAGATACAGCAACTTGGCTCTATGTATGGTAGATACTTCTATAATGGCTGCTTAGATACAGCAGATTAGCTCTTATGTATGGTAGATACCTCTGTAATGGCAGCTTAGATACAGCAGCTCAGCTCTATGTGCGGTAGATACTTCTATAATGGCAGCTTAGATACAGCAGCTCAGCACTATGTATGATACCGTAGATACCTCTATAATGGCAGCTTAGATACAGCAGCTCAGCTCTATGTGCGTTAGATACTTCTATAATGGCAGCTTAGATACAGAAGCTCAGCTCTATGTATGATACCGTAGATACCTCTATAATGGCAGCTTAGATACAGCAGCTCGGGTCTATGTGTGGTAGATACCTCTGTAATGGCAGCTTAGATACAACAACTGCACTCTATGTTTGATACTGTACCTCTTAAAGGGAACCTGTCACCAGGGACCTCATTTTCACTAAAGACAGATTGTAAAAGCCCATGACACCTGCAGTGCACGTCTGCCTTTCTGCCTTTTCTAAGCATTTGCATTACAGTATAATTGTGTGTTATAACTTACTCTTGCATTCTGACAAAAATCCTGGGGTAGTTACTTGGCTGAGCTGCAGGCTGCCTCCATCTTTGTGCTCCTGTACAGCTCTGTCCCGCCCCCACTGATGTCATCTCACCAGACTGTGACCTCTAAGAAGGAGCAGGAGGTGGAGCTGTACAGGAGCACAAAGGTGGGGGCCAAGCTATGAGGAGTGAGTAACACATACATGGCACGTGTTGTTTTTTGAATTGCATCCAAACCAAAGTCCAGCCCCTGGGACTACCCCAAAATTTTGTCAGGGTACACTTATATTGTAATGCAAATGCTTAGAAAAGGCAGAAAGGCAGATGTGCACTGCAGGTGTAATAAGCTTCTGCAATGTGTCTTTAGTGAAAATGAGGTCCCTGGTGACAGGTTCCCTTTAAATAAAGTAGCTCAGCTCTATGTATGGTAGATACCTCCGTAATGGCCGCTTATATATGGCAGTTCAGCTCTATGTATGGTAGATACCTCTATAATAGCAGCTTAGATACAGCAGCTCATCTCTAGAATGGCAGCTTCAAAGAGAAGCTCAGCTATATATATTGTAGATACTTCTTTAATGAACAGCGTAGATACAGTATCTGAGCTGTATACTAGTGTTTGGCATACAGCAGCTCAGCTCTGTATGGTAGATGCTTAGATACAATGACACAACTCTACTCTAAAGACGTAGATCTCTTTAAAATGGATTAGATACCTTGGATACACAGTGATAAGTCATTACGTCCAGTAACATGTTATTGTAGCGCTGGGAAGGGAGTAAAATCTCCTGTGTCTCTAGCAGTTAAATGATCTTGTGATGAGGGATGGGGTATATGTGTATCATAAATCTTAGTGCAGGGAGCATGGAAGGATTTATGATACTTAGGCTGCCAATGTTTTGCTGTCTATCCTGTGGCATATATGTGATATGCTGAATTTCCACTGGGTTCTGGATGACCACGTATTTTACTACATATATAATGAGATAGAAAACACAGAAAGTAGGAGATTTAGTTATGAGGAGTCAGTTTTTCCAATTGTTACTTTTTATTAATATATCCGTACACCTGCTCAGCTATTACTCTGTATACTGAGTGTCTTGTGCCCGGTGCCGCTGCGCTTGACCCTTCCTCAGAGCTGATTGGCGCAGGCAGCAATAGATGGGTGAGTGGCACTACGATAACGCCACTGGGGTACACATCCACTTCTTGTGATTGAAGTACAGGTTTTATCGGATGCCGCTCTCACTGCGCTGACCTGCAGACCAATCAGCCATCCACAGGTAATTACACTGCAGCGTAATGAAGAGCCCCTCATCCTGGTATCAAGTCCTCCTCTGTCTTCTCAGCCGCTCCTGAGTTATATCTATGTGTAGAAAAGCTGGGTGACAATATGGCCGCCAGAATGTAGTACGGGTAAAATAATAATAATAATAGACTAATATGGCTGCTTTTTTTTTTCTATAAACAGCGCCACATCTTGATGCAGGTTGAGAGTGGTACTGCAGCTCCGTCCCATGCTATTGAATGAAGCTGAATTGCAATACCTGACATAGACTTTGTATCAGGGTGGCGCTGTTTCTCTATATGATATATAGTTTCTTTATATGGTATTTTGGGCATCACTGTCTGGAATGCACCCTCCCATCCCCCACTATATTGTTGCCTTTTTATCTGGTGCCTCTCTTAAAGGAATATTCCCAAATTTACAATTATTTGCTGATCAGTGAGGGGTTGGGAATGGGGGAGATCTAATTTTCCCCTAATATATGGAGCTAATGCGTGGTACATTCTCTACATGGGTGCTGGAGGTACTGGAGCTCTGTACTGGGCATCTCTGGCAGCGCCATAGACGGGCAATGGAGCGGAATTGGGCACTTTATTATTTAGGGGGCAGTTGACCCCCATTTCCAGGACCAATGGTGGTCCCTGCAGTCGGCTCCTCACCGATTTTGGATAAAGGGTTCATTTGATAACTTAGGACATCCCCTTTAAGGCCTATCTTTGGGACAAGGTGCCCAGGGATGCCCATTTTGAGGCGCATTTATACAAACCCCGCCCCCCAGAAGATGAACTTCAAGGTTATCCCTCTAAATTTGGGACTGTCAACAAATCTACATTTTATTGTGTCTCTACAGGAGAACTGACAAGATGGAGGGCGATAGTCTGAGCTGCGTGAAATATCTCATGTTCATCTTCAACTTCTTCATATTTGTGAGTATCCGGCATGGAGTCATCACATAGACATGAGATAAGATGAGTCTGTGATAAGTTGTGGACACCGCAGGCATTAGAGTAGACATTGGGCCTTGTTTATGTAATCCATGTGTGATATTTGACCTTGTTACCCATAGAAACCAATCAGAGCTCAGCTTTCATTTTTCCAGAAGAGTTTGAGAAATGTAAGCTGCACTCTGATTGGTTGTTGTGGGAAACAAGGCCATTTTTTTCCTTACTGATAGTTCTTGGGGAATGAGGCCTAGTAGGAAAATGCTTAGCAACCAATTGCCCTTATAGCAACCAATCAGAGTGCAGCTTTCAACCCATATTCTGTGCTTGATAAATAAAAGCTGCAATGTGATTGGTGGAAAACAAAAGACATGGCGATCTTTAGTGGTTTCAGGAGTCCTATGACTTAAAGGGGTTGTGTCACTCATTATAATAGTCCATAATTGGAATAGTGGGAGTCTTAATAATCATGGAATTGGGGTCCGCAAATTGTGTGTCTCATCTGAATAGGGAACAAGGGTCCTTTCTGATCTCCAATCACATTGTCTCTTTCTTCCCACAGCTCGGGGGATCTTTCCTTCTCGGACTTGGGCTCTGGGTAATCATTGACCCCACTGGTTTCCGGGAGATCATCGCTGCCAATCCCTTGATGTTCATGGGTGCTTACCTCCTCCTCGCCATGGGTGCCATGCTATTCCTGCTCGGATTCCTGGGCTGCTGTGGAGCGATCCGGGAGAACAAGTGCCTTCTGCTCTTTGTACGTAAAAAATTCCTCCATTTCGGTTTAATTTTCTCTATAGGTTATGCATAAAGGTAGAGGCGGAGCAAGGTCTGAGGAGGCGGAGCCTAAACCAGAAATTAAAGGGATTCTCCAGAATTGGCAAATTCTTTGCCTATATCATCCAAGCCGTATCTCTTGTTGCTTGGCCTTTCTCTATGATACATTTAAAGGAAATTTCTAGTTTTAGACCTAGATATAGTAAGGATCTTCATGCGCCAGATACTTATTATTACATTTGTGTCTGTTTTTCTTCTAGTTTTTCATGTTCATTTTGGTCATTTTCCTTGCGGAGCTCTCAGCTGCTATTTTGGCCTTCCTTTTCCGAGAAAATGTAAGTATTTTTACATAAATGTGAGAGTGAAAATAAATATGGAGGTTTTGTGTTCTATAAGTGACCCTATATGCTGCCTCTAAACATCTAGTATTTAACATAATTGTAAAAAATTGCGTTGTTGATCTAGAAACAGTGCCCCAGTTGCCCAAAGGTCATGCCTGGTACTGCAGCTCAGTTCTATTACAGGGACTTGGCCTTAGTTGCAATACCACAAATGGCTTGTGCACGGTTGTGGCAGCATTTTTGAAGGAAACTTTGTTTTTGTAATTTTATAAAAAATATTACTGTTGTGAATGTATGTATTGTTATTAAGTTATCTAATCGTGTTCTTTCCTGTAGCTGACAAGGGACTTTTTCACCAAGGACCTAAAAAGACATTACCAGGGCAATAACAGCACAGATGTCTTTACATCGACCTGGAATTCTGTAATGATGACAGTGAGTATGATCCCTATATTAAAAGATGAAACCAGAAATTTGGGAACAGCGATGGGAACGGACATAACCCCAAAAATACATGCAAAGGATTGTCAGTACATGATTACTGCAATATACATAGATATGCAAATTCTTCCCCAAATGTATTGCATCTAGGTGGTCTTACACAGATTGGGGCAGATTTACTTACCCGGTCCATTCGCGATCCAGCGGCGTGTTCTCTGCGCTGGATTCGAGTCCGGCCGGGATTCACTAAGGTAGTTCCTCCAACGTCCACCAGGTGGCGCTGCTGCGCTGAAGTCCGCTGAGGCCCGCCGGAATGCACTAAAGTTCACCGGCCTATTCTTCGTGAAGGTAAGTGCGAGTCCCGCGCCACTTTTTAAAAAAAATTTTTTTTTTAAATGCTGCGTTTTTTCCAAATCCACAGGTTTTCGTTCGGCCACGCCCCCGATTTCCGTTGTGTGCATGCCAGCGCCGATGCGCCACAATCCGATCGCGTGCGCCAAAATCCCGGGGTTATACAGGGAAAATCGGCGCAAATCGGAAATATTCGGGTAACACATCGGGAAAACGCGAATCGGGCCCTTAGTAAATGACCCCCATTATGTCTATACTGTTGGTACATTCTTTCTACAATGTTGCCCCTCATCCTCTTCCCTTACAGTTTGAGTGCTGCGGAGTAAACGGACCAGAGGATTTCATTGGCGCTTTACATTTCAAAGCTGATGTGATGAACACTGTCCCCGAAGCCTGCTGTGGGAAAAGTTTCCTACAAAAAGATGGAGAAATCATTGGCAGGGCAGAATGCATGATGGGAATTGAAATTAACAGACAGGTAAAGAACTAAATTTTGTCTAAACCCTTCTTTAACTTCATTCAAAAAACCATAAGACTGTCCGTTCATCTAGGCTACTGATGAGTTAACGTCCAACTGGGAATCTTTGCTCTAAAATTACAATTACAAATCAATATTACAGAGTCCTTAGGAACAGCGATGGGGTCTGACATTACCCCATAGATTCAGGGAAATCATTACCAGGCTCTATACATTATTACTATATACTATATTGTCTTCTTCTAGGGGTGTTACTCAACAATACTCAACTCTATGGAACCGTATGTGTATATTGCTGGAGCATTAGCCATCGGTGTGTTGGCTGTAGAGGTAAGTAGTATGAAGGGAGTGACCTCTGGATTCTCTGCTATGGTGATGATACTTGTATCAATTTTTTTTATAACATATGTAGAATAGAAATATGAATATGTAATCCAGTATTATATATATCAAAGCATATCAATGTGATCTACTGTAGAGGAGCAGCGCTGAAGTATGATCTTCTATGTGAAGCCTCAGGGCAGGGGCTAAACTATAAGGGGTGGAAGAGTAGAAGTTACTATGGAGGTCCCGATCCTCAGTTGGTTTAAAGGCTGCTTATCATGTTAGAAGACACTAGTGATACATATCATAGCTCCCAACCGTCCCGGTTCTTAAGCGCAGTCCTGCCATCCCGGACAGTTGGGAGAATGTCCCTGCGTGTCCCGTCCCTTGGTCCCCGACGCAGAACTGAGACCAGGAAGCGGGATCAGCTCCTGCTTAGAGAGGTTGGCCACAGGAAGGGGCATTATACTATGTGGTGGCCATTAAGGTCAATATTATACTATGTTTAGGGGTGGGACAATGGGCGTGGTTTAGGAAAAGAGGAGGGACTTTGTCCCTCTTTCTCTAGTCCAAATGTTAGGGGGGTATGCATGATAGATAGAAAATATGCCTTTTCCTTAAAGGGGATGTACTAAGTTTGCATTTTATTCTCTATCCACATGATAGGGGGTAACAACCTGATCACTGAGGATCCAACTACTGGGACCCCCAACAATCCGGAGAATAGAGGTCCCATTCTAACAGGCGGAGCAGGCGTCCTACAAATTAATTAGAATGGGACCCCATTCTATAGATTGCTGAGGGTCTGTTCTTGTGACTGTTGGGGGTCCTAGTAGAAGGACCAATCAGGTTGTTCTCTATCCACAGGACAACCCCTTTAAGAGTACAGTTGACTCGCTACCATTCTGCCACATTCTTACCCTCTTCCCTTTTTCTCTCTTTTGCAGCTCTTTGCCATGATTTTTGCCATGTGCCTGTTCAGGGGCATACAGTAACCGGACCACCGCTCAGGAACACTGTGTGCCAAATTTTGAGGGTCTCCCAACTCCCCCCCGCTAAAATGAAGAAAAACATTTTTGTCTTAACGCCTCCACTGCCAGAGGGTCTTGCACTACCCCCAGAGGCCCTCAACTGCAAATAGTGTTACTGTGAACACCCCCCTTGCTGTACCAGCGGATTGACTCTATGAAGACCCCCAAGGCTGGGGGAGACTGCACTGGAGCTGATTAACCCTGCGAGTATCAGCTGTGTATACATAGATTAGCACCCAATGCCCTGTGTGTATATAAGAGACTGGTCCGAGCGCAGACGTTCTATGCCCCATGTGGAAGCCCCTTGTGTAGGCCGTGGGGGCTCTGGAGGCGGAGCCTGCAGGGTAGTTAAAGGCACTGTACTTTTCATCGTAGAGAATGGTAGAAGTTTATGATCCTGTCCTGTGTTTTATAAACTTTCTTGGTCGTAGATTTCCTCTTAGGAGTGAATGATTATATTGTAGCACAAATGCTAAATCTGTTATTTAAAGATCCAGTGTTTTGCTTTGGGTTAAAAGAGGTGACAAAGTGCTGGAACGCCCCTTTAAAAGGAACAAAGATCCCTTTAAATTAAGGAAACTGTACAATTACTGAGCAATTGTACCCAACATCTCGTCTCCTGAAGTGCAAGGCAGGTGTATCGGAGCTAGAAGTGACCCCCTTTCCCAAAATCCAGGACAACCTATTAAACGAAAATAGACAACCCCTTGAAAGTGTGCCTGGACATGGGACATGTACATGATATATTCCATGGAGTTTGTAATTTTAGGATAATATATCCAATACTTAAGTTTCGTCACTTTTAGGTAACTTTGGGCTATTCCTATGTTTTAGCGCCACCTGGTGGTTGTTCAGCGGAACTGCACTTTTTCAATAAAAACAATTTTAAAGATAATCTAATTTTTTTCTGCAATCAATTAGTTTAGGATATTCCTCTTCTTATCATTGTCATCACTGTGACATTTGTAGATTCTGTCCTATATAGATGTGTATAATGTAGACCTCTTCAGTACATATTATTGAGATCCAGACTCTACCTGCCCCCATGCTTTACACTGCAGCTCCTATCGCTCACATTGGCTGCTATGTACACACATAACCTAATGAGATGGGTCCCAATAGGGAGGGGGGGGGGGGAGAGATTAAGCCCCTTTAAATTCTTCTATGGTTTCCCCTTTAAATTTAGGAATAGCAACATAATACAGACTACTACTGTGCCTTACACCCTTCCCATATACACCAGCTTATAATGATGGACATTGCCCCCCCCACCTCCCTTGGAATTATGGCTTTGTTTTTTACTCCGACTTATAGGGCCTCTACCACCAGAATGAAGGACTGTATGCAAATGAGGCTGAGGGGCTCCAGGCTCCATTGGCTCAGTTTAATTTGCATACAGTCTCTCATCCTGGTGGTAGGGGCCCTTTAAAGGAGCACTCTACATATGAGCCTTAAAGGACATCTACCACCAGGGTGAAAGACTCTATGCAAATAAGCCTGAGGGGCTCCAGGCTCCATTTACACCTATGGAACCTGAAGCCCCTCAGGCTCATTTGCATACAGTCCATCATCCTGGTGGTAGAGATGCCCTTTAAGTAATAAACTCTTATCCATGTGCCGAGTTATGAGGGGTCATGTTATGAGGCTTTGTTATGGAATGATCTTCTATGGACTGTATGACCCTATGACAACACTTCCTGACCCCATACTATAACACTGAGCTGCCAGGTGTTGTCTTATGGACAATGAAATACTTTAATTTTGCACATTTCCTATTCATAACCATCAGAGATTGAAGTCTCCTCCATAGATACAGAATCATTTTGGGGGGTTCCTATAAAGCAGGACCCAAACTTCAATCTGTGGCTCGTGCGGTTTGTGACCTGTTTTTTTTTTTTTGTATTATGTGAATTTAATTCTTATAAGAATTTCCTGTGTCGTCCTGTACAAGCCGCTGCTTGTTTTGTAGGTGAGGGATTGGGCAGGGCAGAAGGACACTTCTAATTTCTGTAAAAAAAAAAAAATAAATAAAGGAAAAAAAATTAAATTGTGAAAGTAACAAACTGATTGTTGTGTTGTGGGTTCATAATGGAATCACTATTACATTGGGGGGGCCGACAAATAGGACATGCAGTGGGTGCTGCTGGATATCCCCTTTAAGGTACGTCTACCACCAGGCTGAAAGACTGTATGCAAATAAGCCTGAGGTGCTCCAGGCTCCACTAACACCTATGGAGCCAGGAGCCCCTCAGGGCTCATTTGCATACAGTGACACCTATGGAGCCCCTCAGGGTCATTTGCATACAGTAACACCTATGGAGCCCCTCAGACTCATTTGCATGCAGTCCTTCATCTTGGTGGTAGATGCCCTTTAATTTTGATGTAATTATTAAAGTTTCCCATAGAAATATGGTAAGAGAGTCCATGACTAAGGTTTAGCAGTTACTGTTTTTCATCAAACCCTCAATCAGAAACAGTGAGGACCATTTTGGTTGCCATCCAACTTTCCAGAATACAAAAAAAAAAAATGCAGCCCAAAGGTAATCTGTCAGCAGGATTTATGGTTTTATATTCCAGAATTGTAGCTTCAAGTGCTCTGGGGGTGTGTCTTCACACTGCTGTGCTCTGTGTATTGAATTGCATACCGCTCCTCCAATCGGTTATTAGTGACTGTAGTATTTGACCAGACATTTGCTACACATTTTACAAAGAGTTTCTGCCACAGAGCACAGCAGTGTAAGGCCATGTCTCAGTGCACATAGTAAAGCTACGATTTCACAGTCCTGCTGCTACAAACAACATACACAAAAGGTCTGATTACACATCTTTTAGGAGGCAATACATAACACTGGCTGCAGAGAGCACAGCACACAGAAGTGTGAGTCCTGGAATATAATTTCACAGTCCTGCTTCTACTAACAGGATTGGCTGCCTGCATTGGATAACACAGGGTCAAATAAAAGTGTTGCTCAGACATCAGCTGACTTCACTTTCTTCCTATATATCCCACCACTGAGAGGCGCCATTGCTCCCCGATATTCCCTAGATTCAAGTTTTAGTGCCTTCTCCTCATACAGACACCTTAGAGACATTGGGGCAAATTTACTTACCCGGCCCATTCGCGATCCAGCGGCGCGTTCTCTGCTCTGGATTCGGGTCCGGCCGGGATTCATGAAGGCAGTTCCTCCGCCGTCCACCAGGTGGCGCTGCTGCGCTGAAAATCATCTCCACGCGCCGGAATGCACCACCTCGGACCAGGTGAAGGTAAGCGGTCACCAAGCGACACTTTTTCGGTTTTTAAATGCGGCGGTTTTTCCGAATACGTCGGGTTTTCGTTCGGCCACGCCCCCCGATTTCCGTCGCGCGCATGCCGGCGCCGATGCGCCACAATCCGATCGCGTGCGACACAATCCCGGGGCAATTCAGGTACAATCGGCGCAAATCGGAAATATTCGGGTAACACGTCGGGAAAACGCGATTCGGGCCCTTAGTAAATGACCCCCATTGTCCCCAGCTGTTTGAAACTACAACTCCCAGCATGCCCTGCGAGCGATATAGACTATAGACAGGAGCCCCTGCATTAATAACCTGAAGTGTTTTTTTATCAAGTACCAGTAGATTAATGATAATTAAGGCGGAGCACCCCCTAGTGTTGACCCGGAGCGCCTGTAATCACTCCGCTTGTCTGGGTGCATCAATAACTGATTGGCGTCCACTTCTGCACGGTTACATTGTAACGACTGATTTAATCACAACAAGTGGCGACGCTGATTGAGCGGATGATGAGTCTCCTCTCCAATCTCCATCTCATCAAGCTGAAGTTTAATCTTTTTAATACATTTTTAAACAATTTCCAGTGACTAGAAACATTCTTTTGTTGCCCGAGGATTTTAAAAGTTTGTTACAATTGTATCCGGGCGAGAAAACTTTCATCATCTTACAGAAGTCATCATCATCATCCTCCACCATCAGTAGTTATGATCCATCAGCCATTCTCCATCTTCACTACTAGGGCGATGATTATCATTCATACTGATCATTATCTTTCATCATCAATCATCCATCAATATGATCAGAATTCTGCTCCAATCACCAACAATCATTCAGAAACAATTATTATCCATCATCTTCCCCTAAAGAAGCTGCATCACTAATCATCATCCATTATCAATCATC